>VMDR010002534.1:0-89631 GCA_007922815.1 Macrotus californicus
CTGAAAACATCTTTACTTAGTACCTATTCTCACTCTTAATTGACAGGCAGTGTGCATGGAAATGTTAAGTATAGGTTAGAATTCATTTTCCCTCACAATTTTGAAGACACTGCTCATCTAGGTTTTGGTGTTGCTTCTAAGAGTCCAAAGTCATTTTGAGTCTCAGTCCATTGGGTTTAACCTATTTTTACTCTTTGAGGGCTGGCTTCAGTTTCTTCTCCTTCTCCCCCTGTTACTGGGGTAAAGAGGCAGCAAGTGCTGACATGGTCCCCAGGGGGTTAGCCCACAGCTTGGAGGGACTGGAGAATCCCACAGCAGTGACTCCAAACCTGCTGGGATCTCCCCAAGGCTTGGGCCAGAGTGTAAGCCCCCTGAATCCTGAGCAGCAGTGGCCTAGGTCTGGGGGAAGCAGTGTGCTAAGGGACCCTGTGTCAGTGCCAGCAGCAGGCAGTTGGGAGAGCCCTGGCAATGGAGGTATCTCCCTACTCAGCTGCCTAACACCTTATCCTAGTCCTCATCATCTCCTGTAAGTGTCTTGCTAAACTGGTTTTGAGGTTGAGATGGAAATGGACCATATGACTTGTTTTGGTGGCTGTGAGTGTTCCCCCATGCCCTTGCCCAGTGCCTGGGTGGGGGCTGAAGATACCCAAAGCACTCCAGGCACAACCTGGCCCCAGGTCACGAATGCTGAGAGTGCCTCTGGAGTTCCAGCTGCTCTGGCTTTCTTTGTTTTTTTCCCTTGCTGTTTTACTCATTGTCCAGATTCTCCATTGCAACGGAGATTAACAGGAACTGATCTAGCAAATAAGAATTCAAGGAATTTCTAGCAAATTTGATACCCTGGGTCCCAAGGGCTTCTAACTAGAGGAATTCCCTGTGTCTCACCATCTCTGTTCAACCTGGAGTTAGGCAATGCCTCCTCCTGCCCTAGAGAGGAGATAACTTCCTGTCTCCCTGATGCCTCTCTGCTGGTTCTTCTAGCTCCAGCTGGACTGGAACATTCACCTGCACGCCCCTGTACTCACTTCTGCAAAGTCAAGGAAAAGCAAGCCGTCCCCATCCTTACTCCGGCGTGTCCACTCCAGCAGCCCCTTCAGCAAGCAGCCCCCAGAGCATCATCCATCCAAGCACCAGGAATATGTGCCCCTGTGGATGGCCTGGTAGGTACAGGGAAGCCAAGGGTGCAGTCACATGGATGGATGGGGAGGCAGGGAGCAGGGGTGGCCACATTTGGGAGGCTGGCAGCTCCCGAAGGGCAGAGACAGGCAAGGCTCACCCCGTGAGTTGCAAGGCACCTATCTTCTCAGCTGCCCTGCTCAGCTCTGGCCATTGGCTCAGATAGGGGATGGGAATGTGGGCTTCAGGGGCCAGCCTAACCAAATGTGTTTCAAATTGTGCAATGGAAGGATTCTGAGGACCCACGGCCGAGAACTTACAACCATTTCTACCCTGAGCATTGGTCTAGAACCTGCCATTGGTTTGTCCATATAAATAAGCCTGATCCTTCCCACCATGTGGCCCTGGGCTCAAAAAGAGGCACTGTGAGCCTCTGGGCAGCCAGAAAGACCCCCATCCACACTTACCCTCGTATGGCGGGTTCAGGGCTTCAGCCCCAGGACATGTGCCTGGGAGAGGTTCCTCAGCCGAAGGAGCCCCAGAGAAGTGAGACTTAGGGTTAACAGGAAGAGAGGTGACAAGGAGGGCAGTGATAACTTTTTGAGAAGGAAAGCAAACCGTGTCTTGAACCTTGTGGCCCTGGAGAGTTTTCGGCTTCTCAGTCTCTCTTTCTCTGCATGTCTGACTCATTGTCTCTTTTTCACACTTTCCATCGCCACCTTTCTACCCCCAGCCGACGGGGGAACCTGATGGAGGCTGTTTGGAAGACTGACGTGGCCTCCTCCAGTCACCCAATAGAAAAGAAGACCCCCACCAGCCTGTCTTGGGACCAGCTAGGGGGGTGCCCAGACATCCCCCGGCTGCTGGCATTGGATGTGCATTCCTCCTACCACAAAAGCCTGATGTCCCTCAAAGCCCGGAAAGGTGCACGGCTGGGTGGTTAATCTGGATTCAGGGGGACCTGCCCACCACGGGTGGAGGCCAGAGCACACACTGTCTCTGTCCAGTGACCCAAGAGTGTTTGTCTCTTTCCAAACTAATAATGACCTCATTTATTATACCACATCAGACAGAGCAATGCTTGCCTGCCTCATCAGCCATCAGCTTGGGTCCCCACGCCAATTCCAGGCTGGTTTTCTCAAAGGAGTTTCCATGGTATCTCAGAAGATCACTGCAGAAGTCTTTCCTTCTCCTTGTTTCCTGGGCTGCCAATGAATTGCTCAAGAGGTGTATCCTGCCCTAGGTCTGGGGGTTGTTTTCAAAGAGGGCCAGGTACAGTGTAGATAGATGAGGGAGACCAAGAATTGCATGACAAACCTGAGACATGGGCTTGGGCCTGCCTTTGGCATTGTCATTTCCTTCAGGGCTTCAAGAACTGTCCCTGGGAAGAGCAGCTGAGGGAAGGGAGGGAGGGAGGGTGGGAGGTCTCAGTGGACCAACTATCAGCTTTTCTGGTTAGGAAGGTTTAACTCTCCTTTGCCTCTCCTGGCTTAAAGCTGTCACTATTGAAGACTTAAGGCTCTTTCAAGCAGCCTTTCTAGATGACCAATCCCAGCTGCCTCCTTTGGCCCCGGCCCCGCCCCATTAAAGGTTTTTACAAGGAGAGGGCACTGATGCCTGCCAGTCTAGACCTAACCAGAACCAAGAGCTGTGAGATGCTGGCGCTGCTGCCACCCTTCAGACAGGGACTTAGGTAGCACAGGGTGGCACGGCAGCATCTGAGAAGGCTGGTCTTTGGTTAGGCTCCCACTCTGAAGTGTGCCTGAGAGTCCCAGCTGGACATGAGCATCATGGCCTACCTAGTACATGGATAGAGTTTCTGGAGAGTTCCCAAGGGGTATGCGTGTGTGTGTTACTGTTGTTGTGGATTGGTATGTGGATTGATTTAGATATAGCATACACAGTTAATTGAGAACAAAAAAACTATGGCAGAATGAAGTGACCCAGGAGTCAAATGGGGCCCCGACCTGCTGAGATTTGGCTAAACTTGGCCAAAGCACCCCATGGTGGTGTCTCTCCTGAGTTCCTTCTCTTCTCCCTCCGGATCCCTGCCAGTGTCGGGGCTCTACTTGGCATCTGTTTGAATCAGAGACCTCCCGACCCCTTTGTTCTTCCCACACATGTAAATATGTACACATAAATGCCAAGGGTACATACTCCATTTGACCATGAGCATCTTGTGATGTTAGTAACTTGGAAAATTTACGGGGGTGATGCAGAGAGGGACTCACAGTGAATTGCACAGAACAGCAGCCTCTTCTCTCCCCTCTCTCTTTGGCATAACATGCAGAATCAAGAACTCCTTCCTGTCTCATGCAGAGCTGTTCCACCCACACCCAGGCCTCCCCTGGGATCTCAGCTTCAGGCTTAAGCACTTATCAAAATATTGTTCCCAGCAAAGACAGCTTCCCCTTTCCAGGGGAATTCAGGTGAATACAATTTTCTTCCCCTTTCCAACTCTGTATAAGTTTACTCACTTTATCTCACTGCCAGGTGTAGAGGCAAAGCCCTGCTTCTTCTGTCTTTTTCCACATCCCGGCTGGTCCCACCTACCAGTGTGTCAGGCTGGTCCTTAACATTTCAGTGTGGGGCCCCCTGGGTTGTCTTGGGATCCTGTTATTGTGGCATGAGGACCTGCTGCTCTTTACCAAAAGTTCTCTGCCACTGCCCAGGCTACTGCTGCCTCCGGAGGGTAGGGGTGGACGTGTTCTTTCTTTATGAGTACTCCGAAGACACACTCTGCTTCCACTCCCAGAAGTGCAGCTTCTCTCTGGCCGCCTGCCCCTGGCCCACCATGAATCCTCAGGTCCACCTGCTGTGTGGTCCCAGGTCACTCACCTCTTTGTGATCCTGCTGACCTCACCAGTGCCCCTGGCCATGCTGTCCCGTTCACAGCACCACCTGGTTTCATAACAAGGACCACTGACCTCACACTGCCCCATTTTCCCGATCTGCCTGGCACTGACGGCCCTTCTGGTCTCAGGCCAGCTGAGGTGTTCTCTCAGCACATGGGGAACGGCTCTTCATCTTCCCTCTGTGGTTTGGGACACTAGGAGGACCATGTCCCTCAAAAACCAACAGACCTCCTCCTTTAAGATCTTTTTCTGCTTTGCCGCACAAGTGTCTTCCCTGGGCTCTCCATCTGACGGGTGAGATAGCTACGTGCCTGCACACACCACACACTGTCTGCAGTTGGAGAAGGATCTTAACCTTCACTCCAACTGCCCTCGCTTGCTCAGGGCCTATTTCTGCACACCCAGAGTTCACAGTGGTTCACATGTGTGCTCCGAGATGCAGCCAGAGCAAACTCACACAGATGTCCAACGTGCTGCAGAGGAGAGGGCTTATAACTTGGTTTCTGGGAAGGAGATTAGATGGCAATGGAGATGGGTAGGAAGAAGCAGGGAACAGTGAGAGGAAGGAAGTGGGAAGTATTCTGTGATGTGAGACAAGAGGCAGACTCACAAGAACAGAAGTAGAGCCCCCGGGACTTGGCAGAGATGTGTGCTAAGCAGTCCCATGTTCAGGCCAAGTCTGGGCCCAGCCCTGGACTGGTCTCCCGGAGGGGACCTGGGAAGCTCCTGGGTGGGCTGGGTGGGGGCACTCACATCCAGGGGCCTTGTCACTGCTGCTCCCCCACCTGTAACTGCATTAACTCTTTCAGTGTCTCAGCAACTCAAAGAAAGGAATGCCAGGATCCCTCAAGTGAGTCAGCTGAACGTGTTCACAGAAAGTCAAGCGAGTTGCCCCCTGGAACCCTAAAAAGCCAGAAGGATCAAGACAACCACAGTCACCACTCCATCCCTGAGCCAGTGATACTCAAACTTTAAGGTGGCAAAAATTACACAGGAACGTGTTCCAAATTCAGGTTCCCAGCTGGTGTTTTTCAACAAACACCAGGGGTGTTGCTAAGTAGTCCTAGAACTTTGAGGAACTCTACTTTCTTCCACTCCCCAAACTGTATATTTTTAATTAAATAGAGATATGTTGATTTTTTAATTTTCCTGTCTCATTGCTGAAACCCACACCTTCCCAGCTGAATTTGGAGGCAGGTCCACGGCCACTTGACCACTGGCCTGGACACCGATCAGAGAAGACCCCCCAGGTGCTGTCTCTGTCCTTCAGGGGTCAGGAAGCAGAGACAGCCATGAGTAGTGCCTGCCGCACAGCAGGGGTCAGGAACACTCGAATTAATCAAATGTGTGGGCAAATAAATAACTGAAATACTGATGATGAGCACAAACGCACAGAGGATGAAAACAAAAGGAAATACCACGTATAAGTCAGAGCCAAGTGTCACTGTGTGGGAGGCAAAGGCAAGCAGGTCCCCTAGGAATGATGGCAGAAATGGCAGAAATGCAGACATGGAGGTTCCATATCTAGATGGTGCGGGCTACGGAGGCCATCTCGGGCAACTGCCTGTCAGCTCAGTTACGACACTACTTTCCTTGGTTCATCCAACTGAAGCACACCGTCCCACCCGCACTGTCCCTAGCACACAGCCATCTGTCTCATCTCTCCCTGGGCCTCCGCCCTCCCCTTCTTCACTTACTGGCCAGACCCAGTGGGACCAGACATAATAGAACATTAACTGGGAAACAACCTTGTCCTTAGAGAACCCGCAATCCAGTGATTGTTTCTTAGGAATGATGCCCATCTTTGCTTCCAGCTTAAGGTTGAGAGTCTGGAAGGAAGAAAAGGATGTGGGATATGAACAGCTGGCTCATGGATGATGTCAGAGTAGGATGTGATTTCTGAGCCACAGCTTAACATATTGCAAGGAAAGCCTGGGGGTGGGGGGAGGAAGGTGAGAGGCATCCTGAGGCAGGTCACACAGGACAGCTGTGGCAGCAGAGGGCCCTTTCTAGCCTTTCAGGTCCCAGGCTTATTCTTTTTTGGAGGTCTCACACCAACTGCATTCAACATTAAAATGCCTTCATACTCAATGTATTGCTTTAAGTAATTTGAAAGGTTTTTTTTTTTTTTTTAAATTGCTTTGCTTTGGAAATTAACCAGCTATGAGTCAGTGTTTTTAACGTGTAGTCGACTGTGACTTTTCGGCAATCATCGTGCAGAGAGATGAAATCGGACGGGCTTTGAAATGCAGTGAGACTATTTTGAATATTAAATTTGAAAGTGTAACGAAACTGGCAATATTCTGTTTTACAAATATTTCATTTTATATGCATATTTTTACATTTTTCTGTATTTTGAAACCAATCACATTTTTAGGTGTATCATACATTCTTGGAACTGTGCTTAAGGAGCCTAGTGGCGAAACTTGCTGTGGTGATGGAAGATTTTGGCTCTCTGCATGTCTCTAGCAAGCTCTCTTTCGAGCAAGCAGAGTCTCTGAGAGGTCCTTCTCCTGCTTTGCCAACAGTTAATCTCTTTAAAGGCAAAGAAGGCCTGGATGGCCCAAGCTGTGAAGCCAAGAGGGTTGGAAACCAAGGAGACACATAGATATATATGCTGCTTCTCTGGCAATGAGGTTCTTTGATCCTATACACGTGCCTCATTTATTTTTTCAGAGCAAAGTTGACATGTTTGGTCAAATGAGATAGTACCTCCACCCTCAAAACACAAACAAATAACAACAACAACCTCAGGGAGGCCAAGGCATGGAAAGGAATATTTCTTCAAGCCAGACTTAGGGTTGGCCAAAGCTCTGCGTGTCTGGGAGCCTCCACGTTGAGGAGCCGACACGAATGTGGAGGGGACACGAGGGAACACTTGACTGTGCTCTACAGTCAAGTTCTACACTTTAGCACTCACTGTGCTCTTCTTCAAGGAGGCACTGGTGAAGTGGGAGGAACCAAAACCTTTTGCAAACCATCCAGACTAAGCGCCAGGGAGGAAAGCCACGAGGAGTCTGGTGTGCCCATGTTCTGGGGAGGCTGACCTGGAGCAAATCAGAAAGTGGTGAGCGTGACTCCATGGAAGGAAGCCACCTCATGAAGAGAACGTGAGCATGACTAAGACGTAACTAGCAACTGGGGGCCTTGAGATGGCTATATTTAATATGTTAAAGGGTCTAGTCTAGTGGAAAAGGTGTTCAATATGTGTGAACTAATGGGGAATTTGAGCAGAGAGTAGGAAATTGTAAAAGCAGAAATGGAAATGCTAAACGTAAAAACCTTAATATCAGAGATGAATTCCTTGAACAGTTTTATCAGCAAACTGGACAAAAGCAGAGGGAAAAAAATCCATAAACTTTAAACTAAGTCAACAGAAATCAAACTATAACATAAAGAGTAAAAGCAAGCAAAGAACTGGGCAAACCCCAAACTAAGCAAGATGTGTGTGACAATGACAAATGGTCTCACATACCTGTAACTGAAGTCCCAGAAGGAGAAGGGAGAATGGGGCAGAAGAAATATCTAGGGATAATCACTGAGAATTTCCCAATTCATGAAAGAAAACAAACAGCCGTCCAAGAACTCAGAGAATCCCGAACAGAGTAAACACAAAGAAAAGCACACCAGGGCGTATCACGGTCAAAGTGCTAAAACCAAAGATAATATCTTGAAAGCAGCCAGGAATAAAAAATAATTACACAGAAATAAGTAACAAAGCAGTCTCTTCATTGGAAACTGTGCCAGCCAGTTTCTGGGTTGCTGGGGCCCAGCTGTATCCCTGCCTTGTAAGTCCACAGAATAACCCAGGAGCACTCCAGGGCATCCCCCTGTTTGAGGCTGATAGCAGCTTAGACAGGTTCTCGTAACCTGCAAAGACAATTGGCTGGAACTGAGCTCTCCAGTTCTCCATGGTACCCAGTGCTTCCTCTCAGGTCACACCCAGCACCTCCTCTCTTTACACATACCTAGGCCTGAGCTGGCTGGCAGCTGCATCACCCTCAAAGGCTATTAACTAGCTGTGAGTTGGGAGAAAACAGAGTAGGTGGGAGCTAGATACTCTAGTCAACTGGCCTAAATGCTCCTCAGTGTAGGCTCTGGGATCTGACTGTTGCCTCAAATTCTTCCCAAAGGTGACCAGCCCAGAACAACCAAAGAGCGAGTCCAGCTGGCACACCTGTCAGGGTCCTGCTGAGAGATGGTAATTGCCATCGATGACAATGTCTGTGAGGAGAGAGGCAGTTGTCAGTAACTCAGGCACCATGGGGTCAGGAAGATTCAGATGTCCTCTCCCACAGCCCCTGTTCCAACATCCCTATGTAAACAGTCTGAGATAACTTTTTTTAAGATTGTGATAAAATACACATAGCAAAATTTGCCATCTTAAAAAAGAGAGTCCCTGTGTAGGGCTCTGTCACCTCACTATCTGGAAGAGTTCCTTTAATGAAGGAACCACATGGGGGCAGCAACGTGCTTGTTTAAGGGACTGGGCCAGCCTGGGTGGGGACAGGGACTGAATTAGAAGTAAGGGAATGGCTGGAAGATGACACAAGTGAAGAAGCTGGTGGGTTTGTCTGAGA
Source organism: Macrotus californicus (assembly GCA_007922815.1). NCBI lineage: Eukaryota > Metazoa > Chordata > Mammalia > Chiroptera > Phyllostomidae > Macrotus > Macrotus californicus. The sequence goes on from VMDR010002534.1 coordinate 8,552, forward strand.
AGCGGCTTGGCTAAGCGTGGAGAGCAAGTGTGACAACAATAGGGGAAAGAGACAAGGGATTCCCTGCCCACCCTTTGGACATCTGGGTCTTGCAGGCAATTCCTGGTGGCCAGAGTTTTCTCCCCCTCAGCTTAGGGCCACATCGTCCTCACTTGACCACCCACCCCCAGCAGGGTCCTCAGCTCTGCAGGTCATAGAGCTGTCCTTGCAAATGATTCTTCAGGCAATTGTTTTTAGGAACTTTAAGTCTCCACCTTCCTATAGACTTTCTCAAGCATGTATCATGTCTTCATTCATTCATTCATTCAACAACAACTATCTATTAGGCACATAATACTAGTCATTGTTCTAGGTGTTAGGGAAACAGTATTGATGAAAATGGGTTTTTTTTTTAAAGTGCTTCCATGGAGTGTACATTCTGTTGGGGAGAAAGACAATAAACAAAAAATTAGGAAAATATGCAGTATGTCAGAAGGTAAAAGATGCCATGGAGCAACAAAACTTTCAGAAGAAGGGTAAGGTACCAGGATGTAGGGGTCACAATTAAAATAGATCACGTCAGGCTTCAATGAGGTGACATCTGAGTGAAGACTTAGACAAGGTGAGAACCAAGCAAACCATGGGGGAAGAACATTCCAGACAGTGGGAGTGGCCTGAGGTGGGAGCATGTCTGACACATTCAAGGAACAGCCACCTTTCCAGCCAGGCTGCTGTGGTGGGGGTGAGCAGGAGAAGAGAAAGGGTGATGTAGGAGAAGTGACTGGGCAGGTCACAGACCGCCCCCACGCCCACACTCGGCATGAATAGGAGCCACAGCCTGACCTACACTTCAAGAGCATCGCTTTGGCAACAGTGACGAGGAGAGACTGAGGTCCGGGAGTAGGGTACAGAGACCGGTTGGAAGCTATTACAATTCCCATCGCATTCAGGACAGCTTAGTAAACGGGCTCAAATGCTACCTCCCCCTACCACAAAGCCTCTCCTAATCCTCCCTAAAACCCAGATTCCCTGGGGGCTCTCTCTATCCCTTGTTCGGGCATCTCTTCCAGCACTGGTCAGCCTTGCCTTTGTCTGGGCTTACTGACAGACCTGTCCTCAGCCCCACCAGACTTCAAACTCTCTAAGACCAGGTGCCCAGATATTTCCAGTTACCTCCCCCCATAGCTGCCCCCAGCACAGAGGGCTGTGCACACAGTAGAAAGCAAGTCCGACTTTTCCTAAGGAAGAAGTGAGCCCATCCCGCTTTAGCTGAGCTGCCTTGCTCTTGCCGCTGAGGCTTCTTACAAGCTGTGTTTCTGCCTGGAGAGCCACACCTATGAGTCAAACACCTACCTACCCACCATGACAGCCCTAATTTGGTCTGTTCCCCGCACTTCACAGTCCCTCGGTAGATCTGTCTTTACAGGACACAGCTTGTCATTGGCCTGCAAAGGCAGCCTGTCAGAGCTGGCAGGCAGCACATACAAAACATTGTTTGCCAAAGCTATCGGCCTCTCTGGAGGCTCCTGAGAGCAAATTAAATGAGTAATTATTTATTAAGTCCTTAAACATTTATTAGCATCTACTGTATTGCTATGCTCTTTACTAGGCAGTGAGGGTATGAAACGGAATAAAACCAACTTCCAAGAAGCTTACTGCCAACATAGGGTATGGACCATATACAAAGCACTGGAGTGGTAACAAAGTAATAGAACTAGGTCCTTGTATTCCCAGGACTTACCATCCACCCACCCATCACTCATTTAGTGGGTACTTACTGAGTGCCCTTTACTAAGTACTGGATGTATAAAGGCGACAATGGAGATACAATCCCTTTTCACACTCCAGTGTGGAGATACGTAGTAAATGGTGAGAAGCTGGCATATGCAACAAACACAGTACAGGGCAAGTGACGTCATACAGATGCAATGTGAACTGGAAAACAGGGGAAGGAGTGTCCATGGAAGTGAGGGCCTGGAAAAACCTTTGAGGCTAACTGGGATTTCAACAGAATTTTGAAGAACTACCACAAGTGGCAGGGAAGGGGGCATCCGGGGGAATGCAAGGGAATAGAGCACTATAAGCACAGACCATGTTTATGCACCAGAAAGTGGTCAGTATGGATCAATGGGTGAGAGCCAGGCATTGTGGGAGCTAAGCTGGGCTTGGATTGGGTATGAATGAGCTTGGAGGCCAAGTTGAGGATTTTCCTCCATAGGCAGTGGAGAGCCACAGACAATTTTCAAGGAAAGGAGTGGCAATACCAGATTTGTGCTTTAGAGGCAGCTTTGGCAATGTGGAAATGCTAGAGAGTGGATGCAGGGAGACCAGCTGGAGGAGCAACAGTGAAGATGTGAACTGAAGTGGTATAAAGAACCAGCTATGACTGGATTCGTGCCTTCAGTTGTTCAGACACACGAATACCTATTATGTGCAAACCTTGTGCTGACTGAGGGTAGGGATGGCACACACAACAAAGAAAAATAAAACCCAGCTTATGTCCTCAAGGATTTTATAATCAAGTGTGAGACACAGACCACTGAAACGCTCTTCCCACGTTCTTCCCTTGACTTCTGTGATACTCCGGACGTTCACCATGTACTGCTCTGGCTCCTGTAGGAGCCCATTATCTTCCACCTGTGTACTCTAGGGGTCGCTCCAGTGCCTGGATTTCCTCCTCTCCTCTCCTCATGCCACAGAATACCCCAAAGTGACTTCATTCTCCCTACTGCTTCAAGCATCAGCTATATGGTGATTCCCTAATTCCAATCGCTCCCTGGAGTCACAGAGTTGTATATCAAACACACAACTGAACATTGCAACCCGCTGCCCACTGGCACCTCCAACTCAATTCATCCAAATAAAACTCCTCTTGCCTTCTCACCCGAACCAGCTTCTCCATTTGTGCTTCCTAGGCTAATGTATTAACCATCACTCTGCATCTACAGCCAGAGCTGGAAACCAGGGTGTCATCAGTGCCTCATCTCTCGCACCCCTGCATCTGATCTATCACCCAGCCCTACCCAGTTTACATCTTGTGCGTCTTCTCTTTGGTGACTATCCTAGCTTAGGCTACTGACTGATCACCCTGTCTGTAGTTTCACTCTTTCAGTCTATACTCCATCCTAGGCCAAAATGATCTTCCTAAAATCCTGACCTCATAACACACCCTGCTTAAGAAGTCTGTAGAGGTTCTTCAGGAGTTTAACCATGGACTAGAAAGATTTTTGTGACAGCTCTTCAGCCTGGCTGTATGATATTCCACTGTCTGGAGGGGCTGTAATTTACTTAACCAGTCTTTTTTTTTTCTCACCCTCCCCCTTAACTAGTTTTAATAATAGATGTTTACGTGCTACAGTTGGTAACTTTGTGTGGAGTTTGTTATGCATGTGCACAAGTAAGTGTATTGGATCGGAAATTATATGCATTTGCAATTTCAACAAGTATTGAAGATTTACAGTTCTACCAGTAGTATCTAAGAGAGCCTGTGTCCCCACAACCATGCCAGGAGTCTGCTGTCAAATATGTGGAATTTTTGCCAATCTATAGGTGAAACATAGTACCTAAATGTAGTTTCAATTTTTAACAGGCATGAACATATGGAACAGACTGGCAGCTGTCGGGGGGGGGGGGGGGGGGGGGGGGGGGGGGGGGGGGGGGGGGGGAGGGGAGGGCGGGGAGGACTGGACGGAAAAAGGTGAGAAGATTAGCCAAGGAGCATGTGTGTGTGACTCAGATGCAGACAACAGTGTGGTGATGGCCAGAGGGAAGGGGGAGCCAGGGGAAGGGTGGAGGCAGGCAAGGGGGGGGGGGGGGGATATGGGGACATCTGTATTAGTATCAACAATAAAAATAAAGGGAAAAAAATAAATGTAGTTTCAATTTTCTTATGAGTGAGGTTGAGTATTTTTTCATATGTCTAAGAGCCATTTATCTTTCCTTTTATGTTAACCATCCCATTTTCTTATTGGATTTTTGTTCTTTTTCATATTGATTGGAAGGGATTTTGTACATGTGAAGCAAATTAGTCCCTTTGTCTATGATATGAATTGCAAATATTTCCCCCAGTTTGCCATTTGTCTTTGTTTATGGTGTTTTTTGCTTGGCAGAAATTATGGATTTTTATGGTGACAGATGTCTTTTTTTATGCTCTGGGAAATTTTATGCTATTCTGAAAATACTGTCTCCACTCTGACATTATAAATGTACTTTCTTACTCTTTGAAATTTATTTAAACACAATTGATTCATACAGATTTATGTTAGTGTCAGGACTAAAGTAGAGACACCACATTACTTTTCAGGTGGCTACACAACTGTCTCAGTACCACTCACTGTGTACCTCATCGGTCCCTGCTGAGACAGTGCCGTGTGTATCATACACCAACACTTCACATGTCTCGGGCTTCCTTCTGGACTCCCTTTTGTTCTCTTGATCACTTTGCCTAGGCAGGCACCAGTATTCCCTGACTTTTCCTATTTTAATTATTGTAGCTTTTAATGGTTTCACATCTGGTAAAGCTTTCCTCTCTCTTTAACCTTCTTTTTTTAGAATGTTCATAGCTATGCCCGATGCAAAAATTTCTATATGAACTCTATATTCAGGTTCTGTAGTTAGTATTTTTGTTAGATTATGTTAAATGTATAGATTAATTTATGGAGAGCTGACATCTTTATGATAACAAGTCTTCCTACCACAAAATAGTGTGTTCCTTTCCATTTACTCAAGCCTTCTCTTGTGTCCCATGACACAGCATTTTAGTTTTGGGTGCCTGAATCAGCATATTGACTGTTAAGATTATTCTTAGTCTGCTCTGTTGTTGCTATTGTAAATGATACGTTATTCCTCTATACCTTCTAACTGGCTGTTGTTCATTGGCTCTTTGTATGTTAATTTGTGCCCACTTTGCTAAAATGCCTTATTTATATCATTTTTTTCAGTTGATGTCCTTGGATTTTTCATGTAGGCTCTCATATAAATAATGGTAACTTTACCTCTTCTTTTCCAGCTTTTACAGATCATTCCTTCCTCTTCTGTAATGAAGTAGGCTAGCACTTCCAAAGCAATGTGAAATAAGTCACAGGAGCCATGCTTGTGGAATACCTAACTTTAATGAGAGTAATTTAGGTTTCCTCATTAAGTGTGATTCTGGCTTTTGGGCTAGGATGTGTAAATTTTATCATGTAAATGGAGTTGTATATTTCATAGAGTCTGTCTGTGATTCTCTAACCTGGGTATTGATATTTCAGAGGGTCTCAGTCTGTGTATGCAACTCTCCCTTTGCGGGTGATTTGTCCTGCCTTAGAGGGAAGAAAAAAAGTGCATAGGTATCAAGTAGGGTATTAGGTTGACTTAAAATGCACGGTGAACCCAAAGATAACTCTGTACTGGTCAACAGCTTTATTAAATTTGACTTCCTATAGTTGAGTCAACAGCACATGGATTCTGGGTCCTCTGACTGAGCGCCTAGCAGATAACAGCCTTAGGTGAGAGGGACACTGGTCCTGCTCTAGGGGACAGGAGTGGGGAAAGGCCGAGACTCAAAGTCCGGGTCCTTGACTCTGACCACCTGGCAGGAGATATTGAGACCCAAGCCCTAAGAACAGTGACAATAGCTAATATTTTATTGGAAACTTGCTATATACTACCCACTTGTGTAAGTAGTGATTTACTCAATAGAACCACCCTATCAGGTAAATACTATTATTTCCCCACAGATGATGAAACTGAGGCAAAGAAAGGTAACTTACTCAAAGTCACGAGCTGGTAGGTGATATCGCTGAGGTTTAAAACCAAGCAGTTTGACTCCAGAGCCTGTCTTCTTAACCACCATGCTCAAATCCTCCGAAGGAGCCTGGGGCCCTGAGCAGATGGGCCAAGATCCTGCAAAGACCGTGACCGGGGCCTCTATTGTGAGCCACATCTATCTCAGGCAAACGGTGCCAGACTATGAAAGACCACTCTGGAACCAGGGACCGTTAAGTGGAGGCTGGATGGCTGGTGCCCTGCTAGCTTCTCTTTTTATCCACACTCTTCCTTCTTTTTGTTCCTTTGCTGGTTCCTCCTCTTAGCGTGCCCTCTCCCTAGACATTGGCATCCGGGTCTGCATGATGATGATTCGTTATCTCCAGTGCAGTCCTCTTCCCCCACAGGACTAGGGTGTCCACCTCTCTGCTCAACACCTCCATCAAGACACCTCACAAGCATCTCAAACTTAATATGCCTGAACAAAACTCTGTTTCTGTTCCCACACAAACATGCTCCTCCCACAGACTTCTCATAAGTTTACTTAACACACTTACTCAACAAATATTTATTAAGCAGCTACTATAGCAGTGAACAAAACAGACAAAAACTCTGCCCTCATAGAGCTTACATTCTACTGCTGAGGAACATACAATAAACAGGAAACAAAAGTAAAATACATCATACATTAAAGGATAATAAGGGCTAAGGAGAAAAACAAAGCAGGGAAAGGATGAAGAGCTCAGGTGACAGCGACTAAACTTTCAAAAAGGACAAGTGAGAGGAGCAGGAGATGAGGCCAAAGAAGTAACAGGGGCTAGACCACAAGTTTTTATTCCAAGGAAGATGGAGATTTTAAACAGAGGCTTGACAGGAGTGGATTTCCATTTTGATAGGAATATTCTAACTGCTGTGAAAAAATTGGAAAGTGAAAGCTGGGAGACTAGTTAGGGAGCTCTTGCAACAGTCCAGGCGAGAGATGATGGATCTAGGAGACTTGGATCAGCAGATGACATCAGATGGTGAACACACTTTAAAGGTGGGGGTTGGGGGTTGGGGGTTGGGTAGCATCCACCCAGTTTCTCATAAAATCTAGGCCTCACCCTTGATTCTTCTTTCCCTTATATCTCGCACTCAATACATCAGTTCTACCTCCAAAATATGCACCAAAGTCATTGTTTCTTTCCATCTTAACTGCTACCACAACTTAGCTAAACCACCTCGCACCTGGATGGCTGCAATAGCTCTGTGCTTCTTCTTTTGACCCGTACAATTCAATCTCCACAAGCAGCCAGAGGGCTCATTTTAAAAATTAAATATCACAGGGTAGATGCCTTTGCTCGCAATCCTTTCAGAGCTTTCCAATGCACTAAGCATAAAGGCCAAAGTTCATTCTATGAACTACAAGAGCTAATGTGACCTTCCCCTTGATGACCTCTCTGTTCTCATCTCCTTCCGTTTTCTTCATCATGTTGCTCTAGCCACACTGGGCTCCTTCCTGCTCCTCAAACTCCTTTCTGCTTTGGAGCTATGCTTCCCCCCCCCCCCAAGTCATCTTATCCCAGCTCTTTGCATGACTGGTTCCTTTTCAACTGTAAAATCTCAGCTCAGTTGTCACCTGCTTAGATACATCACTGATAACTCTAATATAGATACTATACATAGATATTCCACCAGAACTTGTATCACTAAACACAATCTTTCAGGGGAGATAAAATAAGTTAACACTCGTTAAGCAAGATCACAGGACAGTAAATGAAGTGGGGAACTTTTGAAGCAGAGGGCTATCATACACTGTCAGAGGTAGAAGCGCCAGCCCTCCATCTGACACTTGAATCCCCTAACAATGTCCAAGTGACAGGTACTTGACACCTCCATTGACGGGACTGCCCTACCTGGATAACTTTGGAATTGGATCTTCCATTTTCTGAGCCGCAGCATGTTTCTCTGAAGCTACTACACTTTTGTGCCCTCCAAGGAAACAGAAATCCTCTTTTAGAGGACAGTCTTTCTGGTTTTCCAGGGTAGCTCAAACTTTTCCTGTAGGCTTGTTCTCCCATGCCAAGATTCCCTCCAGGGGACTCCCCTCTGAAGGTTCTTCCACTGGTCTCTCTTACCTCCCGGGAACCACAATGTCTCCACCAGTCCAGGTGCATTTGGACTGACGGGACCAAGGGAGCACCGCTCCTTCTCCCAGAGCCTTTACCTTCTAGGAACGCGGCCCATCCGTTCCGCAGACATCAACCTCCCTGCCCCTTTACGCCACATCTCTCTGGCCAGCTTCTCAACATCATCTCCCCGCCACGTGCCTAACATAGGGCCTGACACTGAATGGTTTCTCTGAAACCTCTGGTCCAATCTGAGAAACCATCCAAGACTCCTATTCTTTGTGCGAATTCCGAAGCCGAAATCTAGTCCGCGGCCCGAGACCACCCCACCCTCGAGTCCAGCCATCCAAGCAACGCCCCACCTCCCCCCGATTGGTGTCGCCCCTCAGCCTATCCCGCCCCAGGTCTCGCCTGTCCCTTTAATCGCTCCCCTTAACTGGGTAACCTCTCTGGCGCGTATAATCCCTGAAGTTTCCCTACTGGGAAAGCCTTTGATTTCACCTGGTAGCAAAATACCGACACCTTCGCAGCCGTAGCCACACCCACCTCACGCCCGTTCTCCGTGCAACCCGGAAGGGATTGCTCAGTCCCCAGTTCGTAGATCCGGAAGTAGACGTACCTCACGGAAGCTGGCTTTGGCCCTGCGGCTGCTGCCGTCGCCGCGGAGAAATTGTTGGAGCTGGCAGCCTAGGAATGGTGAGACCTTGCGGTTCGCCTCTGAGGGTTCTGAGCGGAGTTAGGGGTCAAATGGAATTTCCCAGAGTGCCTCCAGGGAAGACCCCCTCCCCAGGTTTGGGGCTCCGCCCCGGTAGCGCCCCGAAAATCTGCGCATGCGTACGCCGGACCGGGCCAGAATCCAGTCCGAGATGTTACGCATGCGCGCGCGGGCCGGACCGGGCCAGAATCAGGTCCGAGATATTACGCATGCGCAAAGGTGGTTTGCCGAAGGTGGGATGAGAATTGGCCCGCGGAATTGGTACCCGCTTTCCCCGCCACCAGCCAATGGGGCTTAAACCAAGGCTGCGAGACCATCGGCGTTCTCTCGATGCTTTGCTTTTGAGTTTCATCACCATTCCTATCCCGACCCGCTAAAACAGACCTGGACTAACCCCCACCCTTGGTGTGCACTTCAGGGAGAATAAACCGAGGGCCTGGGAAGGAAGGGGACGCAGACCCTGCCTCAGTCGGCCCGTGGAATCGGGGCCCTTCGCCCTCTCCCCAGGTGTCAAGATTCCCAGCCATACTCTATGGGGCGGTGCGACGAGCATACCTGGGGACAGGGCCGAAACGCTGCGAGAAGAGCAAGCAGCCCTGGGCAGAAGAGGCAGGATCCGCAAGCGGGGCGCCCTGAGTCCATAGCGCCTGAGTTCTGCGGAGTTTAGGAGCTCCTCACCCCAGGGAGCGGGGGTTGGGGGGGCGGGGAGGCGGTTGATATTCGGGCAGTTTCCAAGCCGCGTTTTTTAGTTTTACCGAATTACCATCCACTAAATCTTCCGCTAAACATGCAAATAGAGGAAAAAAGAGAGAGACTGGCTGGAATTCTATACTTTTCCCTTTGGCCTGGGTGGGAAAGGGGTGCTGCTGCTGAACTGAGTGACCATCTGATGGAAAGAAAAAGTGAGCAAAGAATCCCTGGTTTTCTGCTAGTTTGTATCAAGACCATTAACCTATGGGCTGTGAGTAGAATTAGTGGAGTCTGTAAACCCCCTAAATGGTATGTGTTTGTACCTTTTTCTGGAGTCCATAGGTTTTATCATATTCTCAAAGATGTCAGTGGCCTTCAAAAGGCTACTTTAGCAGGGTCATATTGGCAAAATAGAGGCTTGTCTTTCCTGTGTCTTCCCTAGCTTATGGGACCTGAGGGATCCTGTTGCTATAAAAGGTGAGGCTGGACAGTTGGAATCCTGAGCCTCAGGGAGCCTTATTTTTCCTTTGCAGAGTCTCCTCTCAGCCTGTAAGCTTACCTGGTCAGAATCCTTGGATGAGCCTGTGGGACTCTTCCTCCTAGCCCTGTGGTTTGGAACCAGTGGCTTTGGGACTGTAAGAGGATGGATAAAGGTAGTATGAGGCCGGGCCAGCTCCGCCAAATGTTTGGGCACCAAGCATCTGCTGATTCCACCCTGTTCCCAGCACATGTGTCTTTCGGTCCTGACTGGGCATTGCTACCTCCCCCTGGGCCAGCACTGCCCATGTGCCTCTCGGCTGAGGCCACAAGTGACTGATTTGCTGTTGAGCTGCCACCTTTTGGGATGGCTGCATTTTGATGGTAGAGGGAACAGTTACACCCAGAGGCCAGTGCATCGGCATCAGCAGTCTGACCTGAGCACCATGTGCTGCAGGACATAACACGTGACACTGGGAGAACTGCCCAGCATGAAAGGTCTGGGCCAGGTCTGAGCCCAGATGGGGTCCGGGTGGCCAAGGGATTCCCACCTGAAAGCCTCAAATGTCAAGGACGCAGGGGAGGGGCTGTCAGAGGAAGGGGAAGACTGAGGAGACCTATGAGCAGAGGCTCAAGGCTTTGCTAGGCACTTAGGAGGCCTGAGTTCACTACTTTTCTTTTCTAGATTCTCAGGGGCTGCTAGATTCATCCCTGATGGCATCAGGCACTGCCAGCCGCTCAGAGGATGAGGAGTCACTGGCAGGGCAGAAGCGGGCCTCCTCACAGGCCTTAGGCACCATCCCTAAACGGAGAAGCTCCTCCAGGTAGTAAGGGTTTGGAGGGCCAGGGACTGAGCAGGGCATTAGGCACTGCATGCCTTTGCCCCTGTTGGGAATGACTACCCGAGACCCTTAGGCACCTAAGGTTTGGCAGAGCCGTGTGCCTTTCATATCCCTACTAAATCCCTGACTGAGGACAAGGGAGGGAGATCTTACATCTTTGACATGGAGTCTTTGTGGTGCAGGACCCTTTTGTCTCAGAGAGGGCATAGCAGTTCCATGCCCCATCCACTGAGCTGGAGCTGTTAGCACCATGTTGGGAACCTGCTCCACTCCAGAGGCTTGGTGTGTATAAGTGGGTGCTGGGGAGGGGGCAAGGATCACTCACTGGGTATGACTTTCCACAGGTTTATCAAGAGGAAGAAGTTTGATGATGAGCTGGTGGAGAGCAGCCTGGCTAAGTCCTCTACCCGGGCGAAGGGGGCCAGTGGGGTAGAACCAGGGCGCTGTTCTGGGAGTGAACCCTCCTCTAGTGAGAAGAAGAAGGTGAGGGTTTGGGAGAAGGGGTGGGGGAGATGGGGTCCAGGGCCAGATTTTGTGTTTCCCTACAACCTGTCAGCTGGCAAGGGTCCTTTAGAGGATGCTATGAGAGAACCAAACTGCCCCAGCCCCAACCTCAGATGCCTCCCTCCTGGGAGCCCATCTCTCCCTACTCCCTCTTTCTTGCTGCACTCCCCACCCTTCAGTGCATCCTGTATCACATTCTGTGTGGGAGGCATGGAGCGTGCATCTATTCTGGGAGCAGACAGCCTGTTCCCAGCATTGCTGGATGTAAAAATAACCCCCAGGTGGCATTGCTTTGGCCCAAGACACTGTACCAGTGAGAGTGTTTTCCTGGTATCCTCTCCACCCACCCTCTACTCTGGGGTTGGGGTGCCCCCAGCAAAGAGAAGACCCCATATGGTCAAAGACTATATAGAAGTGCTCTGGTGGGGGCAGGCATTAGAAAGCTGAGCTCCCAGCCTGTGCTTCTTATTGTTGAGTGGGGCTGGTGCTGTCACACAAAGTGTGAAGCTCTAGGCCTGAAGACCCAGCTGCCCTGACGCCAGCTTTGAGCTCACTGTGTTCCTGTCCTCTGTCCAGGTGTCCAAGGCCCCCAGCACTCCTGTGCCACCCAGCCCAGCCCCAACCCCCGGACTCACCAAGCGTGTGAAGAAGAGCAAACAGCCACTTCAGGTGACCAAGGATCTGGGCCGCTGGAAGCCTGCAGATGACCTCCTACTCATCAATGCTGTGCTGCAGGTAGTGCTTTCCACTACAGCGTTTGTGTCCCACTGTTCCCTCCAGCTTTCAGCTGTCCTTCAGCTAGCCCAGCAGTGTCCTGTGGGTGGCAAGGGAAGGGTTCTCTCCAGTGCGAAGGCTGAAGCACACCCATCTGGGCTCTTGCAGACCAATGACCTGACATCCGTCCACCTGGGTGTGAAGTTCAGCTGCCGTTTCACCCTTCGGGAGGTCCAGGAGCGCTGGTACGCCCTGCTCTACGATCCTGTCATCTCCAAGTGAGTGGAGCTGGCTCCAGCAGTGGAGAAGTACTGGAGATACCAGAATTTGACCCCTGGAACAATGGGACTTGAATAAGGGCCCAAGGAGGTCACCTGGGAGGCAGGGCTCTTGGGTCCTTGCATCATCTGGTATGATACCAGCACCTGCCAGGTTTCAGAGGGAAGCTTCTTCCTGCTGCCAACCCTGCTAGTTCTGGCTTCATACCAGAAGCAAGGGGATCTGGAAGCCAAGGAAGCAGCGTAGGAGAAAACACCCAGATGAGAGCCAAGAGCCGTAGTTCCACCACTCTGCACATTGTGGTGTGGGGCAAGTCACCTCCCAGCCTTAACAAATAGGCTTCCCACAGTTCTTCCAGCTCCAGCAGCCTGAGTTCCGTATAAACCCATGTACACATGTACCATACACTCTTCCTCCTCTGTCACTTCATTTAATGTCATCCAAATTTGGTTGGATGCTTAACACCTGTCTTCTACTCCACAGCCCCTGGCACTGCTTCAGTTTTAGCCATGGCCCTGATATACCAGGAAACAGTCAGGGCTCAGCGTGGGAAAGGGGGGGTGCTGGGAAGTGGCTGGTGGGAGGCAGCTTTGGCCGGGAAGGACAAAGGCCTTGGGGAAAGAGCCTCAGCTGAACTCAGGGTCTCTCTCAGGACTGGCCTGTAGGGGGCTGTGCCTTTGAATATCTCCATGGGATTGAACACAGGGACTTATTTCCAGAGTTGCCTGTTCATGCTTTGGACAAATCCATGAGGCCATACGTGCCATGCTAAGCCTTGGGCTCTTCCTATTAAGGGCCTGGCCTCTCATTCTGCATCTCAAAGACCTGCAGGCTTTGGGGGAAATGGGAACCTCAGATTGCTTGATACCCTCCCTTCACCCCTGCCCTGACCTTGTCTCCTCTTTGCCCAGGCTGGCCTGCCAGGCCATGAGGCAGCTGCACCCAGAGGCCATCGCCGCCATCCAGAGCAAGGCCCTGTTTAGCAAGGCTGAGGAACAGCTGCTGAGCAAAGTGGGATCGGTAAGGGTGAGGGCTGGTGAGGCTGGTGAAGGGGCTGGGCAGGGTGGGAGCTGGACCACCTGGAAAGCTGACGTGGGAGACCCCACTGCCTGGAGACACCTGTGTTGTCTGTGCAGACACACACACTCTCGTGGACAGGCACCCGAGAAGAGCCCAGCCTGGCCTCCTGGGCAGCCATAGCTGTCACTTCTCCCGGCTCCTGGTGGGAATGGACGGGGGTGAGGGTGGGGCTGGTAAGGCAGAGGCGGGAGTGGAACAGCACAGGTGCCTAGAGCGTGCTTCTTGCCCTCCAGACCAGCCAGCCCACCTTGGAGACCTTCCAGGACCTGCTGCACAGACACCCCGATGCCTTCTACCTGGCCCGCACTGCCAAGGCTCTGCAGGCCCACTGGCAGCTCATGAAGCAGTACTACCTGCTGGAGGACCAGACAGGTAACTGGCCCAGGAGCTGGCATCATGGGTGTGCGTGTGTGAATGTGACATGTTCGGGGCACAGCTCCCTTAAGTGCCCTGCAGTAAATCCCTTGGTGGCCCCCAGTGTCTGGTTCACCTCTCTTTGCAGCAAAAACCATTTCCTTCTCGGGGGAGGGAAGATAGCTGGAATGGTCTTCAGCTTCATGGTAAAGGTAGCCAAAGTTGCCTGGAATCCTGGGCAAAATGTCTAAGTGGCAGAATTATCTATCACTTCTGGGTTTTTCTGTTTTCTAGACATTTTATAACTATGTAAATAATATGTTAATATGCTTCATGAGCAAAATGTGGACATCACCCTCACTGCTCATCTTTCCCTGTTTTCCCTCCCAAGAGATGATGACTTTCCTGAGCCCTCCTGCCCTTCCCTCTTCATGTTCCTCTCACTGCCTGTCCTCCCACCAGCAGCACTGGCCGGCTGCCTTCGGGCTGTTAAGAACCCACTGGAACTTCACAGCCAGTCCGTGTGCCCTTCTCCCTCCCCAAGGGCCAGGTGCTCCCTGCTTCATCTCTTCCCTCAGCCATTCAAACTCTCACTCGCCTAGTGCTGGGTCAGGAAAGCAGCCTGATAAAACTGCAGGAAACACCTCAGTTAGATTTGGGGCTCAAGGTCAGACTTTCATGATACAACACATGCCGCTCGTCCTACACGTTGGTGCCCCTCGCCTTGTACATCGTCGTTCCCATTTCTGTGAAAAGGAAGCTTTGGCACGCCCTTCACTGGACTCTCTAGGTCCTGTAGCCCTGGCTCTGTGAAGGTGCTCCTTCAGCAGGGTTTAGGAAATCTTTTCGGGGGGAGGCCCGATCTTTCTTTCCTCGGGTTCTCTAAATTCAGTGCCCGGCAGGCAGCCCACTGTATTCCTGCAGCTTTCAACTCTGCCGCTTCCTCAGGCTCAGCTCTCACTGAATTCCCGAGTGGACGCCGGCTAAAGTGTATTCTTGCTGCTGTGGCTGATCACAGTTAAAAGTTTCCCATGAGCCTTCTGATGTGGGTGTTTGGTTTCCCCTCGCTGCTTAGAGCCAGCGGTCCCTGGGGACAGTCTGGTGCGATTTCAGGCGGCTCTGGTGGGGAGGGGCTTGGTGGGGGTGGCCACCCCCAACCCATCTTCCACACAGTCAGACCTGAGGCGGCGGGTGCGCTGGTGGAGGGCACATTTGGCGGCAGGGAGGACACCTCGGTGTTGTCCAAGTCCTCAGCCGCCGGTTTCACAGCCACTCGCTGGGGGGGCTGCTGCTGAGCAGACTCTCGCAATTGTGGGGACAGCCAGCCTGAAGGCAGAAGTTCTCAGATTTTGGAGGCTCCAGACCATTTTACATTTTGACCAGAGAAAAACTGAAAAACTTTCATGAAGCAATATTTATTCTGAACATATCTGATGGACTCTGATGTTAATTATCCTCTTTCTGTCTCATTTTTGGAAAAAATGAAACTAATTGCATGACCCATTAACGCATCATTACCCAGTTTGACAAAACACTGGTTGAGGTGGGGTAGCCCCGTCACATCCTTTCTAAGTGGGCGTGTGCCTCTTAGCGGCTCTGTGAGTGCAGCAGAACATATTCAGGAGCACGTGATATGGTGCTTTCGGTTTTCGGGTTTGGGATCAGGGAAGCAGGGCTTAAATCTTGGCCCTGCCCTAAACTAGAGCCACACGGTTGGACCTTCCCTCCGGTGCCCATTTCCTCGTCTGTGGTAAAATGGAGCCAATAGCATTGCCTTCGCCACTTCATTCAAGGCTGTGTGAGGGCCCTTTGCCCACCGAAAAGTGAACACGGAAGTTCGACCTTAATTCCCTTCCCTTTGTAGAACCACCTCTGCCCCGTTAACCCCAGGCGTGCTTTGTGCCAGATTAGCGCGCAGCCCCGTCTGGCATGCACTCCGTTTCCTGTGTTGGACTCACTGCTGTTCATTTGTGCACGAAGCTGATCCCGTGCGCTCAGTCTTTACGGGGTGTCCCCTTCGTTCAGAGGTCTGCTCAGCAGCTTGAAGTTGAGTAGGAGCATCAGCACTGACCCTCCCTTTGTCCTTTGTTCAGTGCAGCCACTGCCCAAGGGGGACCAAGTGCTGAACTTCTCCGATGCAGAGGACCTGATTGATGACAGTAAGCTCAAGTGAGTGGCTGGGGCCACAGGCAGGGTGCAGAGAGCTGAGTGTGTCTCTGGTGCCCAGGGCACTCGGCCCTACCTCTCTTGATGCAGACAGCAGAGCCCAGCCCAGTTTCAGCCTTAAATTCCAGTTGTAGCTATCACCTGGTCTTCCTACTGAACCCCACTCCCCCCACCCCACACCCCCTGAGTGCCTTACCCCACCTCCACCCCTGGGAAGGAGGCTAGGCAGAGGCCGGAGAAGCGGCCTGGGCCACTTGGCTAGGGGGCCGAGGGAGGTCCTAATGGCTGAGGAACACCTGATGGTGAGGGCAGGTGAGCTGGAAGTGGAACCTCATTCATCCTTCTCTTCTCCCTCCCAGGGACATGCGCGATGAGGTCCTGGAACATGGTGAGTGTGTCCTGGTGGGGACAGAGAGGGGGTGGAAGCTCCTGCCAGAACAGAGAGGACCCGTACAAGAATTTGGTGACTTTGGAGTGTCCCTCCTTACCACCCCATCTC
The DNA here is from genome assembly GCA_007922815.1 of Macrotus californicus. Taxonomy (NCBI): domain Eukaryota; kingdom Metazoa; phylum Chordata; class Mammalia; order Chiroptera; family Phyllostomidae; genus Macrotus; species Macrotus californicus. The sequence continues at coordinate 24,704 of VMDR010002534.1, forward strand.
ATGCCAGAGCTGACAGTGGCTGACCGGCGTCAGAAGCGGGAAATTCGGCAGCTGGAACAGGAACTGCATAAGTGGCAGGTGCTGGTAGATAGCATCACAGGTGAGGAGACCAGCGGTCCAGGAAGGTCACACTTTAACTCCTTGCCCCACCCTGGGCCCCTGGGGTTGCCTGGCTGGGTGCACCCTCCTTTCCCGGCCCCGACTCCTTTCCCTCAGAAGACCTTGCCCTGGCTCCCTACCTTCCACCTCGTAGCCCTAAAGGGTGGACACCCTCCCACATGAGCTGCTCTCCCCAGGCATGAGCTCTCCAGACTTTGACAACCAGACGCTGGCGGTGCTGCGGGGCCGCATGGTGCGGTATCTGATGCGCTCGAGAGAGGTGAGGCAGGCCCAGGCCCATCCCGTTCCTGTCCCCCTTCCTGACTTTACCTCCTCCATCAGTCTTCCCCTCACTGCCCTCTCTGTGCCTGGTCCCTGAATTCTTGTCTTTCCCTGGCCTGTGTGGACCTGTCCCCCAGTCCTCAGCTGCCAGCCCTCACCTGCCCCATTTCCTCAGATCACCCTGGGGAGGGCAACCAAGGATAACCAGATTGACGTGGACCTGTCTCTCGAGGGTCCAGCCTGGAAGATCTCCCGGAAGCAAGGTACCAGCAGGAAGCATGTCCCTCCTGGTTTCCCACTGCCCTCTCCAGCCCTGGGGCTTGGTCTCTGTGGAAACCCTCACGGATGAGCTGGCATCTCAAGATCTCTAACTGGGAGTCCTGGGTGCCTTCTGGCCTCTCCCCAGGAAGCAGAGAGGGTACACGAGGAGTTTGGGCTCCTGTCTGGCCTCCCCCCACCCTGTCATCCTCTTTTTCGTCTCTATTCCCACAGGGGTCATCAAGCTGAAAAATAACGGTGATTTCTTCATTGCCAATGAGGGTCGGCGGCCCATCTATATTGACGGACGGCCTGTGCTGTGTGGCTCCAAGTGGCGCCTCAGCAACAACTCCGTGGTGGAGGTGAGCTGGGAGGGAGGTGGGGAGGCCCTGAGGGGACCTGCCTGGGGTGTGGTGAGCCAGTGTGCGGGCCTGGCTCCCAGTCCCACCTCTGTCCTCAGCCTTCCTTCTCTCCTGCCCAGATTGCCAGCCTGCGATTTGTCTTCCTCATCAACCAGGACCTCATTGCCCTTATCCGGGCTGAGGCTGCCAAGATCACGCCACAGTGAGGAGTGGTGGCAGGACCCATAGGCTCTTTCTGGCCTCAGTTTTCCCTGCCATTCCAGCTCCCTGGAGCTGGGAAATCGGGCTCCTGGAAAAAGCAGAGTGGGCAGCAGGAGACCCAACTGGACAGCCCACTGATCTGAGCCTCTGCGGGGGGCGGGGCTGGCCCTCAGGATGTCCCTAGAGGCTGGGGCCCTGCAGCTTCCTTACAGCCAGAGCCCTTCCCCTTCTCTCTGCAGACCACCCCCCCACTCATTCCCCAGATTCCTACCTTCATCCCTGTGTCTTCAGCTGATTAGCTTCAGACTTTTCCTTTGTTGTTATTCTTTTGTAAATAAAAGGCACTGAGTTCCAAAGTAGCTTCTTTTATTACTTTTTAATATAAAAAATGTGGGGACAGGGTGAGGCAGGGGCACATGCAGGGGATGGCATTGCCCCTCCTTGGCCTCAGGCCTCTGTCCCCAACCCTGTAGAAGGAGACAAGATCAGAGAAGCAGGTTGAGGAGGGGACCCACAAATAGGGACCACAGGATTACTAGCCCGGGGCCAGCCCCTGAGGCTCCAGCCCACCCTCCATGAGAGCCAGGGCAAGGCCTTCCTTGGCTCCCAGGCTCCCTGCCCTGAGCCAGCAGGCAGCCTGGAGTCCCTGGGGGTGGCTACCACCCTTCCTGTGCCCCAAGATTGGGCAGAGCAGCAGATGGCAGCATGTCTGGCAACACTGAGTTCTGGTGCTGGCGGTCAGACTCCCGTGCCTTCTTCCTGGGTCCAGTGAACCGTGCCAGAGCCATGGCAGCCAATAAGCACCATCTCCAGGCTATGGGGTTCCCAGGGCAAGGCCAAGCCCCCTGACCCTGGTGGGGGTTCTCCAGTGCTGGCTGCCTCAGCCTGGTTCACAGGCTCCAGGGGCCCAGTTCTAGCCCCTTGCTCAGGAGATGGCGAGCCAGGGGTGCTGGGCTCAGGACAGAGTTCTGAGCCTGGTGGCTCTGAGTCGGAGGTGGAGGTCCAAAAAGGTGTTGCTTGAGGCCAGGGGGAGCTCTGAGATGCTGGGGGACCCCAGGGCCAGGGTGCCACGCGGGGAGGGGGCCCTGGACGAGGGTGGGGCCAGGTCCCACTCAAGACAGAACCAGCTGGGGGCTGCAGACAGTAAGAAGATGCCCCAGTGTCCACACACAGAGGCTGCAGGAGTCCAGAGGTGCCGGCCGGGCACGGCCCCTCTCCTGATGCCTGTGGGCACGGGCCCTCCCCATGGGGCGTCAGGATGAGCTGCACGGCCTGGCGCAGGGACTGAAGTCCCTCCCGCATCTGTAGCACCTGCTCAGACAGCTCCATCACCTTCAGGGAGGGAGGAGGGCGAGGTCAGAGTGGAGTCAGGACCTCACACAACAGCAGGACCCCTCTCCCCGTCCTGCCCCCACTGTGCCCCTCACCCACCGCCTGCCGAAGCTTGTCCAGCATGTCTGTGTTACTCGCCTCGCCAGGTCCAAGGGGCACAGTAAGCAGGCTGTTCTCTGTGGACCATAAGATGAGGTTACTGGGCAGGACTGGTAACAGGAGACAGCGCGGGGGCCAGGCCTCTGCCCCAGTTAGCACAGACTATATTGGCCTGGGAGAAAGGGCCACTTCCAGTCTTCCCCAAGTTGCTGAAAATTCTGCCCAAATTGCCAGGGGGCCTCGGGCACACTGCCCCATGCTTTTCCTTCAGGAAGTTGCCTTCTGTGCCTGTTTCCTGTTGTCCTCCAGGGACGTAGACACTTCGGGGGGCTCATCACCTGGGCCATTCCCAGGGCTGCCTGGCCTGGCTGGGGGCCATTTGCCACTCTTGTTTCCCCAGTCCTCTGTCCTCCCAGTGAGCCAAACAGTGTGTGAAGGGTCTAGCAACGTGATCTTATTTAACAGGCACACCAGCCATTTTACAGACAGGAAGTTGGGGTGAGAACCCAGGTCGCACTGCTAGAGAGCTGACAGCAGAGATGCAAACCCTGTTCCCAGCGACCCTCCAATGCCACGGTGCTGGTTTTAGCCACCAAACTCCCTGCCCACACCTTGCGGGTGGAGGGTGAGGGCAAGAGGGCATCCAGGCAACGTTTGCGTCCTGTCAGTTTCTCAGAGGTTCACGGGGCAAAGGGACCCAACAGCCTCCCCCCAGGCACTGGGCCCCAGTACCTGGTCCGGGGGAGGGGCTGCTGCTACATTCCTGGACAGACTGCCCCGTGCGAAAAGAGAATTTGGGTTGGTCAGAGCCACAGCCATCCTCAATGCCATCTACTACCCTGTGGACACAGGTACCGGGACAATAAATCAACAGGTAGCCACTGGGGTACTTCCCCCCCAGTGTCATACAGAAGCTGCAGGATCCTGGAGCTGTGAGAGGCAGCTTAGGACCCCAAGAGAAAGGTGACATGAGAGGCCCCTTCCCCTAACAGATTGCAGTTCGAGGGGGATCCAAGCTCGAGAGACATGAAACAGAAAGAGTTCTGAACTCAGTTCTAAATGGTGGGGTGGGGACAGCAGGGAGGTAGAGAAGTCAAGGAAGGCTTCCTGGAGGAGGCTGGGAGGGGTTGGGATGAAAGGGTGGGCACCCAGGAATGGGGTGTGACTGGCTGAGGTGCCAGCCTTATCATCATCTCTGCCAAGGTTGTAGTGGCCCAGGGTCTGTTACCTGGGGCTCAGATCCGGGGGCACATTCCATGGCACAGGTGGCAGCCGTAGCCCCTCTAAGCTCCGAGGGCACGCAGAGGGGCCGGCCTCAGACTGCAAAGCTCCTGCCTTCCCTGGCCGCCCTTTGCCACCCAGACGGGACCGGGGTGCGGTTCTACGAGGGGACAGCAGCTTGGCAGCTGAGGATGAGGAGGTGCAGCCTGGGGACAGCAGGGGGCTGGAGGGTTCATCAGCGGGGGCTGGCGAGGCAGCAGGGCCCTGCTCTCCGTCTGTCTCCTTCTCCTCCAAAGTGGACATGAGGGTGTTGTCGCCGCTCAGGGAGCTGGTGTCCGCCTGGGCACAGTGGAGGACAAGAAACTGGCACAGACAAGCCTCTACTGTGCTCCACTCACCTCTCCCACCCTGGCCTCATTGCCCGAGCGGAAAGGAGCCGTTTTGTTTAGCAGGAAGCCCACTACACCCTACATCGCTGAGGAAGAGGCTCGGCTGGGGAGAGGGGAAGGCTGCTTTTCTGTTGCCACCTCAAGGCCATCAAGCTCTGGAGGCCTTTGGTGCTCCTCAAAATCCTAGCCAAGTGAACTAGCCAAGAGAAACAGTACTGAAAACTGGTTTGGAACTGGTGACAAGCCAGGAATATTCAAAAGCCCCTCAGGGCAGTTCTTTTTCATTGAGAACAAGCAGGGCAGATACAGAACTTTTGCCAGAGGTGGCCCGGTGGGCTGGGCTCTAAGGACAGAGTGTGGGTGTGAGGGGCAGGGAGAGTGTAGACCCCCTACCATGTGTGTGTGGGGTGTTCATCCAGGACATGTGCTCACAAAACACCTCCACCAACCCCAGCCTCTGCCTACCTCATGGGGCTCCCTGGCACCCCAGCCTCCTCCATGCACATATCCAGTGTCCTCACCTCTGCAGGGCCTCCGCCAGCACCCAGGTTGTAGCTGAGCTCCCCTCGGAGGCCCCGGCTAAAGCGCGGGGCAAACTCGGGGTACAGTGCCAGGCTTTCGTGCAGCCCAGCCAGCTGCAGACACTGCAGGACGCAGTATGTCAGCCCTTTCACGTCGGCATTGGCCTTGACCACCTGCTCACGCCGGGGCAGTTCACAGCCGATCAGGTCACCCTTCCCTGGGGACAGAAAGCAGAGGTCAGTGAGCCTGCCCCTCAGCCACCACGGAGGGGAGTCAAGTGGAGGCTGTTGAGCTTTCCTCATGGGCTGAAGGGCCTTCCAGCCAGACCCCAACTGTGGGGCCTGAGGGCCAGGACAGAGGAGCAGAGGAGCCTGGGCCCTGGCAGAGCACTGTGACCCAGGTGCTCCAGCATACTGAGGATCAAAGCCACAGAGCTGACACACATCCAAATTGTACCTCTGAGACCACTGAGCAGCCACCAATTCTAGTGACTCCCAGATAGTCTGAGGATCAGCATCCTCTGGGAAAGTTAAACCAATCAGACCCTCAGGCCCATCCCTACCTACAGAATCAGAGCATCTACAGGAGACCCATAATCCAACGGTTGTCCAGCCTCACAGGTGACTCGGGCATAGCTTATATAGGAACAGTGTGCCGCACCGGCAGGCTAGTGCCAGTTGGCACAGTGAAAATGTCAGGCAGCCACGTACTTCGAGCCCTGGGCCCTGTGTCTACAACAGACCCTGTATTGAACTGGGGCTGTGGTGCGTTCTTGATCTTACCAGCAGGTGTCAATGAAGGGTTTCCCCACCACTCGGCTGAGACTGCCACCTGGCTGACAGTGACTGTAAATCTACAAACTATCTCAGAAATGTCAAATGGGGGGTGGGGAGGCATGTGTCTTAGAATCAATGCTACACGGTGTCTCTGATCAGGGATGTGGTGAGGATTAAGTGAGTTAGTGGAGACAGAGTGCCTGACACTTAGGCCAACAATCAAGGTTCATTTCCTCCCTTCTCCTGCTGACCAGGGTCCCCTGTAGATCCTCCCAACAGGGATGGTGTGCCACCAGGGACCGGGCAGAGCACTCACTGCCCTCGCAAGCCAGCTCAATCCATGGCCAGGCAGTTCACAAGATTTGAAAGCATTTCCTTATCCTTAAGGAAGAAGGTGGATCACTGCCACCCCCGCCGTGGGCTGCCTCATGCTGCCAGCAGAAGTCTAAATGTTCGTGGACTTTTGTTCAAACTTAAGAGTAGAATGCATCACTGTTACATCTCATTTTCTTGGTTTCAGGCCATCCTTCTGCTTCCTTCTGAGAGCTGTTTGGATCTCAATGTGATCATCTGATGAATGAGCTCCCTTTCCGCGTGTGTGTCATCTGGAAACAGGATAAGTGTGTGTTTCTTGTCTTCGTCCAGGAGGTGAGATAGAAAAGAGAAGCAGGGCAGCACCAAGAACAGGGTTCTGTGCCACTGGTCTCAGCGACCAGAGACCGCACTCCAGGCTGGCGTCTCAGCCAGAGCCTCCAGCCCAGCTCATCAAGCCCATAAGATATGCTCCTGGCACCATCGCCCAGCCCACCTCTCTTCGCCTTGCCTTCTTCCTCCCCCACACTGAGTGTGCAGACGCTTAGCTGTTAGTTCATACACAGAGGGAGGGGCCGAATCCACACTGCTAGATGCACGGTGGGCCTTAGCTGCCAAGAGCAGGCAGGAGGCACTGGATGTTCAACTAAGGAAGCAGGTGGGAGTTGGAATGAAGGCAAAGCAGAAAACCAGGTCACGGGGAACCAGGCATTCTTGGGGCACCCAGAGCTGCCAAGTCAACAGAGGAGACAGTTCACTCAGAGCGTGTGGACAGGAACAGGATGGATCAAAGGTGACAGTAGTCCCAGTGCTGCGGACATTCTGGAGGCAAAGGTGTGTAGGCGGTGGCCATTCTTGAGGTTCCATCTTAATTCTGCACGTGGCTATTCTGGGACCCGGGGCCTGGCATCAGTGAAGACGGGCTCTTGCAGGACTCACGCCAGCTCCCAGCCACACTGCTTCCTCGCTCCAAGCTGAAGCCATCTGTTTAATAATCCACTCGACAATCTTGCTTTGAGGTGACCAGTCTACAATTGTGAAAATCTGCCCCTTCACCCTTCTGAATCTCTCCAGTTCCCCGTAAGTTCCAAGGGCCGACAGACACACGTGAGCGGCCATTAGCTCCGTCTGCTGAGTCCTGGCACAAACTGCATCCGGCCCGGAAGCCAAACTCGTGAACGACACAAGGTGAAGGGTGTGGCAGCTTCTTGCCTCTCTCAGTTCCAAGACTCCCCACTGGTATTTCCTTCTCCTGCTTCCTGTCAGAACATGCTCCTCCTCAGGGGACAGAGAATGGACACACAGTAGCTGCTCCTCCTCCAGATTGGTGACACACCTCAGCAGCTCCAGGCGACACCTGGCCCCACAGTGAGTCTACCAGTGCTTGGCTGCCTAGGGATTCGGCTGTGGTTGGGGTGCCACCTCTTTTTTGTCCCATCCTGTCCAGTGGGAAAGGCCCTTGATTACCGAAGCCGATCACAGAGCTCCTGCCCTGTGGGGTCACTGCTGACAGCCTCCCGCAGCCAGGTGCCATGCCACCTTGTGTCTCCTCGATGCTCAAAGTGCTCACGTCTAGGCATCCTGAAACAGCCCTTTCTTTGGCGCAGTCTCCACAGAGCAGCACGCCTGGGAGCAGCACAGCGTAGGAAGCCCGAGGTTTCAAGCCCGGCACACTGGCTCTAACCGCAGCCTGCCAACTCATTAGCCTCTGGGAACCGCCGTCTCCTTCTCTAAAACGGAACAACAGTAGCTCCTCGCCACTGGGTTTTGAGGTTTGCTTGAGATGAAGGCACAGGCTGCGCAGGGCTGGCGGCGCCGTGAGACCTGGAGCCAGAACTAGCACGATGCCGATTCCATGCTGCGCTCTTCCTCCTTGTCTAGGGAATGGGCCCTCCGTCTTCACTCCTTTCTTTTGCCGAGAAAGGCACATACACGCTGAGTCTAAGCTCTGCTCTCTCCCCTCTCCACGGCCCAGCGTGGTGGGGAGCCCCGCAGGACCAACTTCCACTCCTTTTCTAGCCCTGCCTGAACACTCTCCAGCACTCAGATCCTCAGCATCTGAAGTCCCTCCTTGACAGGAGTGCTACTCCCCCAACCCCTCAGACTAAAGACTGGTCCTCCACTCACTCTGGCCTCCAACATCCTCAAAATCATTTCCACCTCCATGTGCTACCACCTCAAGGTCACTAGGTCCCTCTGAGCTTGGCCCAGGGCTCCATGGCTAATCCCGGCTCCATCCTGGCTGTCTCTCTCCAGGTGATCTGGCCTGGGTCCCCTCTCTGGCTTTTCTGCAGATGGGGCCGTCTGCCTCCCACAAACCCCTGTGCCTTCCCTCCCACCCTCACAAACCTAGGATAGCAAGCACGGTGCCACCCTTGAGCACCTCCATGGAGCCGGAGCAGACAAAGTAGAGGGCCTGGAGAGCGTCACCTTGGTGGATGAGGTACTCGCCCGGCGTGCAGAAGGCGGGCCGTAGGGCCAGGGACAGCGACCGCAGGCAGCCTCGGCTGGCCGCCTCGAACAGGGGCAGCTGCAGGACCTCCTTGTGCAGGTGCATGGCAATGTCTGCGCGAAGCTCATCAGGGAGGCTCTGCAGCAGCTGCAGGTAGGGAGCAGGGCCGGGGGTTGGGGTGGCAGGAAGGGAGGCAGCCTCCCAGCTGGCCCTGCAGGGCCTGATCAGTAGGGGAATCTCTGCCTCCCCCTTACCCACTTTAGCCCCTCCAAGAGCTGCCCAGCTTTCTTCCTCCAGACCTAACAAGGGTGGAGAGGAGCCTCTGAACCTTCCTGGCTGTCATCTGTCCCAGGCTGCAGGACCCCAGGAGGGAGCGGGGGCAGAGAGGCCAGAATTCTGCGTTCCTTGCCTACCCGCTCACTCCTGTGACTTCTAGGCCAAGCACACACCCCTTGAGGGAGCAAAGGCTGGAAGGGCCAGACCCGGAGGCCTGCGCACCTCTGTGGTGTCGATACCGTTGTTCACGGCCCAGGTCGCCTGGAAGTACTCGAGCATGCGCTGCTTGAGGGGCTTGGGGATGCGGTGAATGCGGATGTAGTCGCGCAGGTCACGTGTGCGGCTGTGGTACAGAAAGCGGCGGGCGTACATGCGCTGGATGATGGCCGTCACGTTCCCAAACACCACCGCGTGCATCAGGGCTGGGGAGGGTGGCGAGAGGGGGTCACCTCCAGGACTGACCCGGCCCAGCCTGACTGACACCATGCTGGACACATCTGTCCTATCCCCCCCAACCTCTCCAGCCCCCACACACTCCTAGGCAAGGAACAAGGGCTGCTGTGTGGCGTGGAGTCCTGCAGCCAAGTGGGCTCTCCTGGCCCTGGCCTCAAGTTCCTTGGGGCCCCTAAAGCAGAACCTCTGGGAAGAAGCTTGGGACCGTGGGAGATGGAGAGGTCTGGGAGTGGTCCCAGAGAGTGGCAGGCCTCACCACCGATGAGCATGGTGCAGATGGAGAAGATCTTCTCCGTGTCCGTGTTGGCGGACACGTTGCCAAAGCCCACGCTGGTGAGGCTGCTGAGTGCGAAGTAGAGGGAGGTGATATAGGCGCTGCGCAGTGATGGGCCACCCAGAAGCTCCACACCCGTCCTGTTGGCCTCGCTGCTACAGTTGTCACTCTGGCCAGAGCTGTTCTCTGCAGCTGGGCTCCGGCCCACCAGGTAGTAGGGGGTCTCCAGTCGGCGGGCCAGCTCCTGCAGCCAGCCTGGGGAGGGGCAGGGGTGCCTGAATCAGCAGGACAGCACTGCCTGGCTGTGGGTGCAGGTATCTGTGCTGGTACTCCTGGGGTGGGGACACGTGGATACAGATCTACCCCCATGGCCTCCTGCCACCTTCCTCCTCTGCTGGCCCAGTACCCGTCTCTATTCCCTCAGGCCTCAGCAAGACAAGCACATGAGGATGCAGCTGAGGCTGCCATCTCCCCAGGTGGTGTCTATTGGTGCTAAGGATGAAGCAAGGAACACTGTGCCCTCTTCCCCGCAGCTGGCATTAATCCCAGACAATTGTCCCCAGGGCCAGATGAGTGAGGTGACCTACTCTGTCCTGTCCACCCAGACTCCTCTCGCTCTTTCTTTGAACTCTCCTGATCCAGAAAGCTGCCTCCCATCCAGCCCCATCCCTCCCCACAACTGCACGCACCACTCAACTGCACACACACATTCTCAAGCGCAGCAATATGTACATCCACACCATCAAGGCTACACACGCGCTCCACACAGTCAGGAGGACAAGGACACACACGTGTGAGCACGATGACAGATGCAGGCCATACCACTCACATAGAAAGGCCTGTGTACACTTGTAAGTCAGACAAGGCCACACAGGTGCCTACACACTGGTATCCAGGTTGGGCACACACTTGTATGGACACAGACACACAGGTGAGAACACTCAAAGGCCACAAGACAGGCACCCGTGCACACACAGAGGCCTCCAGCACGCATGCAGACACAGGCCAACCTGGGCGGCTGGTGGAGGCCAAAGATCACCCCGTCTCCCCATCAACCCCACATTCTCTGGGCTGGCCTTGGCAGGGGGCAGGCAGTGGAACCTGCCTCTTCACGTGCACTCTGCCCCTCCCACCTCAGCACATGCTCTACACTCTCCCAACACCTTATGTGTGCTGCCCCCCCCCCAATCCTGACTCCCCTCCTCTCACCCACCTGCCCATTCGTTCATTCATCAGCCTAATGCATAGAGGCCAGGAGCTGGGGGGACCCACAGGAACCCACTGCAAGGCAGGAGCTACATCTCAGTTACACGAGGTCCGAATGCCACATGATGGAGCTCAAACCAACATGCTGTGGGCTAGGGCTAGAAGGCTTCCTGGAAGAGGGGACATTTGTGTTTGGTCTTAGAGGATGGATAGAACTTTGGTATAAAGAAACTGAAGGGGTGTCATCCCTGATCTAAAGAAAGGCATGAGCCAAACCTCAAGATGGAGATAAGTACAGGCAAGCAGCCTGATTTAGCTAGAATGGGGGTTCACACTGGGCCATCAAATACAAGGCCAAGGAATTTGAGGGGTTGTGATAAGGCCTGAGCCAAGGCGAGGATTCCCCCTTCTGGTACCTGAGGTGCTCTTGAGAATGAAGGGGAGTATGCAAAACTTTTCAGTCATTAGTTGAGCCCGAGGTGAAGCCAGCTGTCAGGTGAGGAGAATGGGGGGGCTGGAGGGGCAGGATAAGGGAAAGGTGGCAGGGGCACCTCTCCTCTCTGTCTTGACCTGGAGCCTCCCTGTGGGGAGGGTCAGGCAGCAGAGGCTGTTCTGGAGGCTGGTGTCTTTCATACTGTGAATTGCCTCGAGTGACTGATCTCCCTCAGTACTTAGCACAATCTTTTGAAAATCCAGCCCATCTCCACTGGGCTCATGGGAGCCTGGAGCAGGAACTGTTTCCACACCATGGGCGGTGGAATAGGGGAGCCAAGGCGCGGAGGGGAGGCCACAGAAGGTGCCTCCTACAGACGGCGCTGGGCCAGCAGGGGTGCCATTCTCCCCCATGGACAGCCTGACAGGGATGGAATTTGGGAGGTCTGGGTGTGACTCCAACCCAGGTTGGAGGTGGTATCTTTGGAGAAAGAAGGGGGAGCTGCTGACCTGAAGGACTTGGAAACTCCCCAGATGTAAACTAGTACCAGCCCTAAGTAGGACAAAAGCACTCTGAAAGTTAGGGTTCAAGGGAGCCAGACTCACCATGTGTATCTGCAAAATAATCAGCTGCCTGCCCACATCCCCATGCTCTCCGTGTGGGGCCCAGAGCCCTCTCGGAGCCAAAGGTGTTCCCAATGTCAGCTCTGCAGCCCCCGTGAAGTGGCCAGGACAAAGGAGCCACATGGACTCAAAACCCAGGGTGTCTGGGTCCTGTTTTGGGGTGGGGGGCTGACCCAGGAATTTGGTGTCTCGGCCCAGTATCGGGTCAGGGCTTTGTGTCTGTTCACTGGGTGGCAGTCTGAGCCCAGAGCAGTCTCCACCACAGCCTCCCTATGGGAAGGGCAGGAGCCAAGGAGCTGGCCCTGCCTGCAGCGTCTGTGTGCTCGGCAACTGGAGCACCTGGGGAGCACCCAGGTAAGCCCTCTTGACTGCACACCAGTCTCTGTGGGCTTGCGGAAGGGGAGAGAATGCTCAGGAGCCTTCTCATCCCTGGGAGCTGATCAGAGCGGGTTTCTAAGGCCAATCTGGGTCCCACCAAGGAGTGGACGGTCATGACAGGCCACCTGAACAGCCGGTCTCGTGCCCACCAACTGGACACAGGTGCTAAAAGCCAGCTACCGGGAAGTTACCAGAGGGCTGGAGGGCATGGGAAGGACACCAGTGTGTTGAATTTTGGAGCTGCAAGCATGGAGAGTTAGGAATGGCTGGAACAGAGTGGTTTGGTGTTAAAGAAAGGATGGAAGCTGAGATTCCACAAAGTGGCCTGGGCAGAACTGCAAGGGAGAGCAAGATGGGAGGGTGGGAGCAATCCTAGGAAGGCTCCGAACTGAGAGGGGCCGGAGCTGCAGGAGGCCCGGCCCAGGGCAGAGGGGCAGAACATTTCCACAGTGGGGCCGGCAGGGTCAGGTGCTATAGGGACTTCAAGGGGATGAGGGTTTGGCCCCAGAAAGTCGCTGTGACCTGCTGGGTGATGTTTGGGATGAGAGGCGGGGGTGGAAGCCCTCCTGGCAGGAGGTGAGATGTGAGTGGGAGGCCAGTAGAAGGAGGGGTTGTGAGTGTGGGGGTGAAATGAAGGGCAGCGAAGATGCTGGTGGAACGCAGAAAAAGACCATGTTTTAGGCAGGAGGAGGGATGAGAAGCAGTGAGAGAGATGTAGCCTGGAGGGGACAAAAGAGGAGAAGGCTTAGGAGCTGAGATAGTGGGGGATGAACTTCAGAGAAGGCGGCAGGAAAGTGCCAGGCATCAGAGGACGCTTGGAGAGCTGGCTCCCTGCACACAGCCTTCTCCAGCTGGGAAGGGCTTGAAGAATATGATAAAAGTTTGGCCACAATGAGATCATTATGGGTGAATAAGACTCCTCCAGGAAGCCCGTCAGGCTTTTCCCACAATGCCCGGCTGCTGGAGAACGGCCCTACTGATGAGGTGATGGCTCTGACACACACCACAACCTCCACACTCTTCTCAGAAACACAGGTCTACTTGCACACATGCTGCTGTGACACACACAAGCACACACATGCAGACTCATACACATCTCTGGCACCTCGCACCTGCTCACAAACATGCCCTGACAGAGACACATGCTCTCACACTTCCCTGAAACACGTACACTTAAGTAGGCACAGCCCTGGGCACCGATGCATGCACACCCGATCGGCCCCCTCCCCACCGCAGCCTCCAGTACCGATCTCTGGCAGCTCAGACGCGCTGCTCTCGATCTCCTGCTGGCCGATGTAGAACCAGACGCAGGCCACCCAGTGAGCCAGCAGGGCGAACACGGCCATGAGCAGGGTCAGCACCACAGCACTGTATTGCGAGTAGCGGTCCAGCCGTGGGAGCAGGCGCAGCAGCCGCAGCAGCCGCACGGTCTTCAGCAAGTGGGCCCCGAAGTACTGAGGGGGGTGGGGGGGAGGTCACTTGGCTGGCCCCCATCGCCCCACCCCAAAGCCCACCCTGTCCAACCACACTGACCACGTTGACCTTGAAGGCGTGCAGCAGGTCAAAGGGCAGGGCTGCGATGACATCCAGCAGGAACCAGGTGGTAACATAGTGGAGGCAAATGGACTTGGGGGCAAACACCACCTGACCCGACTTGGACACAAACGTGGTTCGGAAATTCAGCACGATGTCTGTGGAACGCCCGAGTGGGGGTCGGGCCAGGGTGAAGAGGAGCCACTGTTTACTGGGCACAGCACAGCATGTGACACTATCCCAGGCCTCAACCTGCAGTAACCCTACAAGGGGAGCATTGCTAGACCTATTTGATGGAGAAAGAAACTGAGGCTTGGAAAGGCTATGACTAGCTCAGGGTCACACAGCCCATTAGTGGTAGAGACACAATTGAAACCTATGTCTGATTTCGAAGCCCACAGGTCACCAACAGGAGGAGGGCAAGGGGGACACTTGTGGGGCAATGGAGCCATAAAGACTATCCCCACCAAAGCCCAAGGGGCACCTGGCACGGGGTTGGGCAGGAGGCACCGAGGGCACCTACCAAGAATGAAGAGGACTTCCACTGCCAGGTCGCAGACACTGGGGGGACTGCGGGCGGCGCTGGGCTCCCAGGCTGTGCTCACGCACACGCTGTAAGGCACGGTGACGGCCACATAGAGGGTGGCGAGCAGGATGAAGCCGTCCCACGTGGCCCTCAGTGCCCCACAGTGCAGCAGGATGAATGGTGACTTTCGAATGGCAGCTACTTTGTACTCAGGCAAGTTTGGCTTCTCCCCAAACACCCTCTGAGTGAGGCAGGGCAGGTCCAGGCAGGAAGGACAGGAAATTGGTACAAGCTGAGTTTGGACAGGGTCCAGGTCAGGGGTCCACCTTCTTTCCCTCCCTTCATCCTCAAAGCAGCCTCTGACATAGGCATTAGACTCCCCAAGTTATAGAGCAGAAAACTGAGGGTTAGGTGAGGCTGTGCGGCTCAGCTGAGATCGCACAGCGGCTTACGGGAGGGGCCAGCACTGAGCCAAAGCCCATCTAACCCCAGGGCCAAGACTCTCCTTACACCTTTGATGGATCTGGCATATGACAGTCCCTCCCTCAGTCACAACCCCAAAGTACTGGTGGGGCCTATGTGGCCCCTGGACGTTCTCTCTCTATTGGGCTCGGTTCCGTCCTCCATCTCCTCAGCCTGCCCCTACGCTGCCCTGACCCCCAGACATACAACCTAGTGCTCAATCCACCTTATTGAGCTTGTGCTTGCCCTTGGGTTGCTTCTGCAGGTGCCCAGACAGGTGGTACAGCACAGCCCGGCTCCGCCGCCGGTTGGCATTGAAACCTTTGGCCCCTCCCCGGCCATATCGGCGCCGGCCATGACCTGCAAAAGAAGAGGGGCCCATGAGGATGGTGGTGGAATGGTCTTGGGTGGAGGATACCAGTTGCTGTTCCATGGGCAGGTCTAGCTCACTGACTAGTTAGTCTGTTTGGAGGTGGGGGCCCTGGCATTCCTCCTTTCCCGGATCACTTGCATCCCTGGCAGTGGACAATCCTGTGGGAGCATACAGACACTACTCCCCGGTCTGCTCGCAGGATAAGGAGGTTTGGGCCAAGGCAAGGCAGGAGAGGACCTCCACAGGGAAAGGCCTGGGAACACAGGGGAGAGGTGGTCCCTAGGGGTGGAGTGAGTGCAGAGCAAGCAGAAGGCCATCAGGCAGAGCTGCAGAAGCTCGGAGAAGGAGCCCAGGGTCTAGGTGCAGGGGCCACTGAGGACTTTCATTGTGGAAAGGCTGACCCAGGGCTGGAGGTAGGGGACTGGGGAATAGAGAGGACTCAACACCCCCAAGTGGCAAAGAGGCCTTGGAGCAGGTTGGGGTGACAGCTTGGTGAGCTGAGGGCCTTTCTCAGCTCTGGGAGGTTACAAGAGAGGCAAGACTCCAAGGACTTAAAAGGGGGCTTTGGCCAGGGCTCCCCCATCAGGTTTGTGTGAGGAAAAGGCATGGGGATGGGGGGGCCATGCTCAGCCTCCCTAGCTGGTCAGGAAATGGGATTTCACAGGCACTAGTGGAGTTGTTTGCCTTCAGGTTCTTAGTCACGTTGACTCCAAAACCCCAGCTGCACAACCACTGGTCTATTGGAAATAAGAGCTTTCCCTGCCGGGGCTGCGGGGAGGGGAGCGGCGCGGGCCTCTCGGCTGGCAGAGCAGGGTCAACAAGTACACACAGGTACCCACAAGCCCAGGCCTGGCATCCCCGACACCCAGGCCACCACTGTGATTAAATCAATGGCCCCACGAGCACCTACCTGTCTCCTTCCATTTGTCAGGGCCCCCTCGGTTCTTGGTGTCACTGATGTCCTTGTGAGAGACCAGGAAGAGGGCCACCTCCCCTTTCTCATTCTTGATGGGTATCACATCCAGCAGACACCAAAATGGAAGCCCTGGGCACAAAGACAGACTCAGCCCAGCTCCCACTTTCCATCCTGCTGAAGTCAACAGAGGCTCACTGACACCCATGGATCGGACAAACCCACGGCTGAGACACAAGCAGGATCCTGGGAGGGGAGCGGCAGCCTCTCCAGTTAGGACAGGTCTTGATGGAACAGGGCAATGAAACGCAAGGGACAGCAGGGATGACTGTCAGACAAGTGTGTTCACAGATCTGTCCTACTGACACCAGGACATTTTCCTGCTGAGGTGGGGACCCCAAAATGAGAAACTGAATGGAGGTGAAGGCTGGGATGAAGATGGAAGAGAGGAGGGCCAGGGCCAGGGGTGGGGTGGAGGCAGAGAAGGTGGCTCTGTGGGAAGCTGAGATGAGATGGGGGCATGGAGAAGATGAGAATGGAAAGGGATGGCTGCCAGGCTGGGGGAAACTGAAGGCGGGCTGGCCAGGTGGTCCCTCACCACTCTTCCGGTAAAGGATCAGCTCCGCCTTGAACTCCTTGTGCTCATCCAGGGCCTTGCGGATTTGCTGGCGGACGAGCTCACTGGTGTCTGGCCCATAGAGGAAGGAGCAGGCACAGCCCCGCTGCATGACTTCAGCCCGGGAGAAACCCGTGAGGTCACAGAAGCCATCAGAGCAGTAGACCACAGGGAAGAGCCCCGCCACCTGGGCATTGCCCAGCACAAAGTTACTGTCTGCAAGAGAGCATCTCTCAGAGGCAAGCAGGGGATAAAGAGGCCCAGGGTCCACCACCTCTTCTTCCCATCAAAAGTGGGCTTTACAAAACCCAGGAATCCTGTGTGTGTGTTAGGGGTGTGGACAGGATTAGGGCAGGAGCTGTTGATGAACAAGAATGAGTGTGTCACCTGTGTTAGTGGGCCACTCCCAGCAGTGTGTGTGTGAGTGTACTCGAGAACACATGTGTGAACACTGAAGTTGGTGAATTCAGCCCTGTGTGGGCATTGTGCCTTCTGGACTGTGTACTGAGCAGCTTGGGGTAAGGGATGGGTTTGGGGATGCCCAAAGGAGGACTGAACCACCCCTACCTCTGCCAAGCTCACTCACCAGCTAAGTACCCAATTTGGCTGTAGGGGACCCACCTGGACTGAGAGGCAATCCAGGCCACCATCCATTCAGCACTGTTTGAGCCCCAGCTGGGTAACCTGGCTCAGGAATTTAGTGAGTGTGATCAAGAATGAGCATGTAAGAATGGTAGATGAACACTGAGCCAGAAATGTATTGGGGAGTGGGGGGGTGCTGAATCAGCAGGCTGCAGGAGCCAAGCACACAGGGAAGCAGATGGAGAAGGCTGGGGCAGGGGGCAGGGCTCAGTGATGGGCTCCCACCGGCTTCCTACCAGGAACTTGAGACTGTGGAAGGTGCTAGGCAGGGATGAGAAGCCCCACTGGGGGCAAGTGTGAGGGAGGAGGGGGCTTTCACGGCTTTCCCTGTGCTCAGAGCTTCGGACACTCACAAACCAGAAAGCTCTGGTAGCCTTCTCAAAATTTCCCCAGTTTTGGTAGGAGTCCCCAAACCTACCTTTTTGGGGCTAGCGGACTCCGGGGGTTTAGGCTGGTGTGTTTAGGTGGTCAGGTGGGCTTGGCCAAACAGTGTGCTCCCGAGTCTCGCCTCCTCTATCTCCGTTTGCAAACCTCTTTTCTAAATCTGTTTTTAAGTCCCCCTGACTGACCCTGAGCGCTGCACCCCCGCCTCGCACCCTACCCCGTCGGTGCCAAGGTTGTCGGTGGGATAGAATCAGACTTACTGATAGGATGGATAAGACTGACTAGATTGGGGTTTGCTCCCAAGCGAGAACAGACTGCATCCCAGGCCCCAAACCTGGAGACTTCTAGCCGTTTTGCCTGGCCTGGGGGCGGGGGGTGGGGGTAGTGTTGACTCTAAACCTTTTGGGGGAATGACGTCTGGAAGGAGACTGTGGTCTCAGCTAAAAGCGGGAAGCGGGGGGAAGGAGGAAAGGTGAGGGCAGGAGGACGGCAGGCTGAGATGTCGGGTGCAGGACCCACGGGATCCCTGGCAAGAGACGGCTCGTTCAGGGGCGAGGGTCAGACTCACGCGTGCCGTCGAAGCGCGTGGCGATGGTGTCCAGAAAGGTGTTCTGCGGCGCCAGGAGTCCCCGCATGGCCGGCATCTTAGGCGGCCTTGGCAGCCCGCCCCATCCCTCCGGGACGCGGGGACTCAGGGCCTGGGGAGGGCGCCCAGCTCGGCCGCCCCCCGCCGGGCCCCGCGCCCCCTAGCGCAGCCGTCGGTGGACAACACCCACCCCGGGCTCGCAGGCCCCGCCGTCCGCCCGCGCGCGAGGAGGCGTCCCTGCCGTCGGGGCCGGGAGCATGGCGCACAGCCCCTCGAGCTCTGGCCACCCCCGAATCCGGTGCTCCAGGCTCAGCGCTTGCGGCGCTCAGTACCTTCCGTTCACCACAGCGGCGACCGCGGCTCCCGTTTCGGCTGCAGTTCGGCTCCCTACAGGCTCGGCTGGATGCCGGGTCCCTGCAGCTCCCTCCGTCTGTCGGGGAGAAGCGGCAGCCTTCCTCCCTCCCTCGGGCGCCCGCCGCCTGCACCGGGGTAACCATGGAGACCGGGCACACCCAGGCTGGGCGGCCTCCTTAAAGGGACAGGACACCCGCCGAGGGAACACCCTCCCCTCGGGACCTCGGTGGAGGTAGGGGAGGTGGCTGCCCCAAGCCGCAGAGTCCGCCTCTCGGAGGATCGCAGGCGAGCGCCGGGTCTGGCTGGGGCTACTCAGCCGCAGGGGAGAGGCGTCTGTCCCTTCAGTAGGGACCTGAGGAGAGCGCAGAGCGGGGGGTGGGGGTGCGGTAGATGATGCCTTCCCCAAGGAAAATGTAATTGGAAAGGAAGCTGGCAGGAGGTGAAGGCCGGGTAGTTGGCGGAGGTTGGGGCCCCTAGAGGGGCTCCAGTTGTACAGGGGAAATCTAAAAGGAGGTTTGGGGGAGGGGGCGGTCTGAACACAGCTTCTGGGCATGCAAGCCTTGCTCAGCCTCAACTTGTCTCCTAGAAAATGGATCGCACCATCTCTAGCAGAAGCCGCTGCAGCAGGAGTTGTCAGGAAATTGGAGGGTGGGTAGCCCTGGAAGGAAGATTCAGATGCTCCCTGTGTGCTCCGGGAGTGGAAAGGGTATTTGTGTGCGGGGGTGGGGGGAGACTATACCCTTTATCTTCTCCCTATATTTCTATTATTCGTCACCTATTGCCCCCAGGCTGCGTTAGAGGGTCAGGTTGCAAACACAGGGGTTAGAAGTCAGACGCTGAGAACTTCCCAACCTTGCACCCGTGAGTCCTGGCAAGCGGGGAGTCAGAAGGACCCAGCCTCCACTCCCCGCTCCCCTACAGTCCTCGAGAACTCGACTCTGAGCTGGAGGGTGAGCTGGCCGGGCTGGGGTGCGGTGGCTGCAGAGACCTTCCCCCTCCAGTGAGGGGTGGGAGGGGCCGGGCTGGCGGAGCCGAGCCGGGCCGGAGCGCCAGTCCCCGGCTCCTCTCCCGCGCTGCGTTGGTGCCCCTAGCCTAGCGCTGCCAGCGCCGCTCCTCCCTCCCACGGTTTGCCAGCGAGCGCGGCTGCCGCCCGCGCCCAGAGAAGCCGCCGGGGCCAAAACAGCAATTTGTTCCCAAACTGTGGGACCGGAGTCTCAGCACTCCCCAGCCCTCTAGGAGATACATTGATAGTCACCAATGTCGGAAAGAAGAGTCAACCGCTCTGTGCACCCCTCATCTGCAAAGGCCAAAGGCCAAGCACCTGTATTAAAATGAATTGGTGCTTTGGGAGGAAAAGAGGGAAGCGTTCTCCTCCCCCAGTCCTCTGAATCCTGGAATCCTGCTCCCAGGAAGAAGGAGCGTACAAGGAGTGTGCAGATGATGCTCCCCACCTCCACTCGCACCTCCACCCGGGTCCTGGGCCGGAGTTTGAAAACTGAACAGAACACCGGGAAGGCAGAGAGCACTGAGTTCTTCCCTGTAAACTGCCCCTACCCCAGCTCTTGACTCATTCAGCCACCGTGGGGTGTCACAGGCAGGGGCAGGTTGAGGGGGAGCCCTCTTCAGAGATAGCTGAAAGCCATTGTCAACAAGAAACTCAGGAGGCTGCGTTTTGGAGCTGCTGTGGGAGGCCTGTGGGAGTATTATCTACAAAAGGAACAAGGAGAGAGAGAAGGGAAGAGCAAAGCAAGGGGAAAAAAATGTTCAAGATAAAAAAGATGGAAAAAGCCCCCAACCCCCAGGCGCGGGAGGAGTCAGTCACCGTGTGTGTCGTGTGGGTGAGAACAGGTGGCTGTCGAGGAATAGAGCCCAGGGGCCCCTCCTTTCTCCTCCCCTCTTCCTACGCTCCCCATCCTCCTTTCTGGAGATCCCCAGGTCGGACTCCCGGCCCGTGTGGCTGTCCTCTGCTTCCAAGGCTGTTATGTGGTGGGAAAAATCTCAGGCTTTCAAGTTAGACTAGTCTGGATTCCATTCTAACTCTACCACTGACCAGGTCAGTGATGCTGGGCAGGGATGGGGTGGGGTGGGGTGGGTGTTAGTCTCCCAGAGCATCAGTTCTTTCATGTGTGAAATGACCCTTTCTCAGGGGATTGTTGATCTTAAGAAAGTGGTAGCATTGTTGTTAGAAGTTCCCCTGGGCACCTGCTCTGGGCTTGGATGCTAGGACCACGGAAATGAGCTCAGAAGGAAGCCTCACTGAAGGTTCCCCTTCCTCACCAAAACAAACAAGACATTTTGGAATACTCCGAGGCCTCCAACACTTGGCCATGCTTTGGCTCTTATTTTAGGCCATTCCTTTTCTTTCTTGTGTTCAACAATGTTTACTGCAGCATTATTATTAAATTTTATTTTTCAATTAGTTTATGTTCAGTATTATTTTGTATTAGTTCAGGTGTGCAACATAGTGGTCAGATAAGCATATATTTTACAAAGCCAGTTCTTTCTTTTTTTTGGTGGACGATCCTAGCTGGTTTGAGAAAACCACAATAAACTTTCAACCAAGGGAATCCTGGAAGGTACACGGTTCTATGAGCAGATAAACTGTTTTCCGGCTCATAGCCAGTAGGAGGAACTGTGTCTGAACCCAGATTTGACCAGGTCGACAGCGCATCTTACTGTGCCACTCTGCTGGGGCGCTTTGTCCTGTCCTTTGGTAGACAGCCTATGAAAAGGCAACAGTGCGGTCACTTCGATGAGTGGTCAGATAAGTGACCTGTGGTGCGTGCCCACTGTAAACAGCGACCTGGACTTCACGTCTGGGCCTCTTCCTGCTGGAAGGCAGACTCCACAATCCTGTGTGGAGCCAGCAAGGGAGTGAGCTTGAGAAATCTGCCTCTGTGTTCTAGCAGCCCCAGAAAATGGGTTTGTTTGAAATCAAGTTACAGAGAAAACCTAACTGGGTTACACTGAAGAGTCATAAAAAGGAGACCTGACTTTTCCCTGAGGAATCAGAGTGGGTGGTATTTTGGTATTTGTTCCTGCTGTTTTGACGGCAGTGAAGGGGCGGGTGGGCGGGCTGAAGAACAGTTGTGCTGGTTGTGGGGATGGTGGGCGAGTTTCCTCACCCAGAAAAACCTTCTTCAGATACTGTTTCCTCCTTGGTAAGGAGCAGCAAGGTAGGTAAAGAAACCCCTCTGCACCTGTATGGAAATAACGTTCTGTCTCTCCCTGGGACACCCTGGCCCCTGCTTCACCCCAGCACTTCGCTGCTCTGGTGACCGTGCTGACCCAGGTCAGTGCTGTCCACATCTGGCCTGCCCCATCCAGGCAGCTCAGAGGCTGGGGACGGGGTGTGCTTCTCTAGCAGCTATGGCAGACAGACAAGAGGGGACATGCGCTCGGGGAAAGCTGCAAAAGGAATAGGATGACTGAATTATTTTTTGGGTTGGTAAGGTCTGTATGGCTGGTGGTAAGGAGTCTTTCATCATTTAAAAAAAAGATTGATCTTTTAGAGAGAGGGGAAGGAAGGGAGAAAGGGAGAAAGACTGACCAGTTGCCTCCCCTACCCATGCCCCAACAGGGAACTAAACCTGCAACCTGGGCATGTGCTCTGACCAGGAACCGAACTGGCAGCCTTTGGCAATGCCAGACAACACCCAACCAACCGAGCCACACCCGTCGGGGCCGCCTTTCCTAGCTTTTTAACAGGGCAAGAGACACAAAAAGCAAGAGAGTTAAGGTGAGCGACTTTTCAACTGGTCATCGGTTAACTGAGGCACCAGGGCAGTTGTACACCTGGCACGACAATGAAGTGGTCACCATCGTCCCCACTGAATGGTTCCCCAAGAGGTTCCAAGATGTTATTTGCCCCAGGTTAGCTGTTCACACGGCTGCCAAGCTGTGAAGCCAGATTTAAAACCCAAGTGTGTGTCTCAAGAGCCCAGGGCCTTTCCACTCTACCACCCTGCCTGGCTACGAGGCCCAGCTTCCAAGACTTCGGGGAGGAGCTAAGAGCTCTATTCCCTGCACCTGCAGAGTGGCTGAGCTGGAGCTGGGACCACTCATCTCGGCCTCAGGACTCAGCATAGCGCCTGCCTAGCACACAGCAGGTGCCTCCGTGTCTGAAGGAAAGAACGTGTTTAGGTGGCCTGAGCAACCGCAAGTCAAGCCTAACCGATTTTACAGGCGTGGTCTGGCTACCAGCACTACAGCCCGGTACTCCGAACTGGTTAGAACAGTGACAGAAGAGCTTCCTTGTATCATTTGGTGGCCTCCGCACATGTACTGTTTTGGACACCTGTTTCCTTTTTCTTAAAGATTTTTATTTATTTATTTTTAGAGAAAGGGAAAGGGAGGGGGAAGGAGAGGAATAAAAACACAGGTAAGAGAAACATCGATTGTTGTCTCCCACCAGCACCACTGCGGGGACCGAACCCAGAGCCCAGGCACGTACCTTGGCTGGGAGTCAAACCAGGGACGTTCTGCTCTGTGGGACTGCACCCAATCAACTGAGCCGCACCAGGCAGGACCTGGACACCTGTTTCTTTCAGGAAGAGTGCTGCCTTATGGATATACCCCTCATCAGGGGGGGGCAAATAGTCCAGAGTGGGATAGAGGCCTATTTTTTATTGTGCTTTTGAACTGTTTACATGTTTAAACCATGTTTATGTATTGATTTTTCATAAAACAAAAACTAGTTATAAAAAGGACAAGTGAAAAAATCAAGTTTGTAGATAGATTCCCATTTATATAAAAGAAAGCAAGCATATTTCTATGTTTGAATTTAGAAAATCTGTGGCAAGATAAATAAGAAACTTATCTGCAGAAGAAGACAGGGGAGGATTTTTTACTTTTCATAATGTGTATTCTTTCGTACCTTTTAAAAAAAACTAGCCTGTATTGCTTTTTTAAAAAAGTGAATTTTAAGAACTGCCATAAGTAAGCAGCCTATGAAATATCTGATGTTCATAATGGAGTCACGCTAATTTAAATGTTCTCTCTCAAGTGGCACATACCTGCCAAAGCCAGGGAATCCGAAGTTTCAATTCCTGTCTCTAAGGGGAAAAGGGCGAGACACAGATCTCTAAGAGGAAATGGAAAGGGGAGGAAAATGATGATCAGGTAGGACCTCTCTGACCAGCCAGTGGAAGCTGCCCAGGGTTTGGAGACTCCGTTCTCTGGGGAAACCCAGAGCTATTCTGGGGATCAGGGAGTGGGCTGCACAATTCAAACCTAAGACAAAGCTAACTTACCTTCACTGAAGAAAGTCAAACTGGCAAATCTAGGAGAATATCTACAACAGAAGACCCAAAAGGAACAATGGTTCAGACATGATTTAAGAAAAGAATCAGAGAGTCCTGGCCAGGTGGCTCAGCTGGTTGGAGCATCATCCCGTACACACCAAAAGGTTGGGGGTTCAACCCCAGGTCGGGGCACGTACAGGAGGACCGATGGATGTTTCCCTCTCACATCAGTGGTTCTCTCTCTCTCTCTCTCTCTAAAATCAATGAACATATCCTCGCGTGAGGGTTTGTACATACATACCTAACTAAATAAATAAGAACTGTAGAACACATATAATATGATCCCTTTTTATAAAAACAAAACAAAAAAAGAACCTATATATTCATGTGTATATACACATATATGCTTTGAAAAGGGTCTGTAAGAGTATACACCAAATTATTAATAGTCATTACTAACCCTGAGAAATAGAATGAGAAGATGGAAGCTTTAGCTTTACCCTTTTACATTTCTGTATTACTTGATATTTTAAATAGTACTTTTGTAAGTAAAAACAAAATACAGAAAAATCTTCATAATATTCAAACTTTTTATAGTCACAGAAAAAACATCTTCAAATATTTTTCTATAAAGAGATTTTAATTTTGACTTGAAGACAGCTTTGACAAACAGTGGCTTCCCGTCTGTCTGGTGGTTAAATACAGTTTTGCCTGGATACAGGGATAGACCTCACAATTCTTCAAGGTTGCTTCAATCCCTGGATTTCCTATAAAGTCAGGTAAGCAATTAATCAGAAAAGCAAGGCTTTCTCCTGACACCCAGCAGGCTGATGGTGTTGTTGGGATAAATTCTCCAAAATGAGGTGATCAGCCTTTTAGAAAATGGCTTCCCAGTACTCCTTCACTACTGTTTTCATTACTGAAAGACACACACTCTCTCTTTCTCTCTAAATCTGCTCAACCAACCTGAACCCTGGCAGCTCAGCTTCATCCAAAGAGCCAGGGGAAGCCCTGAGGCGGCTAAGTTCTGCACCACTGCCACTTACAGTCGGGGCTTCAGACTTGGGAGAACAAATGTGGAGAAATAAATAGCTCTGCTGTTATTAAGTCAGAGATGCTGGGGGTGGG
The DNA here is from genome assembly GCA_007922815.1 of Macrotus californicus. Lineage (NCBI taxonomy): Eukaryota > Metazoa > Chordata > Mammalia > Chiroptera > Phyllostomidae > Macrotus > Macrotus californicus. Next base: position 49,412 of record VMDR010002534.1, read on the forward strand.
GCAGGGTGGAAAGGTCTGGCACCAATGCCACCTGCTACATGCGGGAGCTCAATTATACTGTTACATTCACGACTCCTGTCGAGGGACAGGCAGGGAGGAGAGGGTGCTGACATAACCTTCGGTTGCCTGGGAGAGCTGCTGGCAGCTGTGGTTTTGCTCAACTGGTAAGCTCTCTTTTGGAAAGTCACCGTTCCCTATCCTGTGAATCTTTCCCACAGGAACAGCTGCATTTGCTCATCTCCGCTTTCACATTTTAATTTGGTTCGGAAGCTAAGCAGTGGACGGATGACTTCGGCATCAGATACCCTCATTTAAGCCCCAAACAAGCTGTCTGAGAGACTTCTACCCCATGAGGCCCAAAGAAAGACAGGTAGTGAAATGAAATCACTTGCTGCTGGGAAATAAACGTGGGACTATTTATGCAGTTGTTTTTATTTACTCAACTATAAAGACGGACTGCGGCAATTTTTTGATGGGTAACACCTTAGATTAACACTAATTACATTACTATAAATTTGGTTCAGGATAAGAATACAATTCAGGAAAGAGAGAGAATAGTAACAAAAATCTTCAAACATTAAAACAACGAAATGTTTCCCCTTCTTTTAACTTTAATTAAATGCTGCTTTCCCAAAGACTGGTTTGCAGTCGAAGGTAACAGAAGGCGCAGGTCAGGCGACTGTGCCACACCAGCAACTGAAACCCTGGTCTGTGTCAGTCTCAGGCACATTCTGGGGAGAGACGAAGATTATCAAATACTTCCTGGTGTACTTTCCTCTTCACCAATTACATTTCCCCTTCTCTGGCTGATTCAGTGCGGGGCACAACCCCCTCACCGCCCCTCCTGGTGAAACTGTTGTTGAGAGGGGACCTGACAGGCAGGTGTGGCTCTGCTCAGACTGGAGAGGCAGCTGGACTGGCTCTGATCCATCTCCTCCTGAGGGCCTGAGCAGTAGGGGTTGCTGAGGAAGGCCTCTTCAGGCAGCGGAAAGGCCTGGTGCCCTGGGAAAAACCCTGCTTAACCTTGGGAAACCTGGCAACGGTTGCCCATGATTCCTGGTAGAAGGGACCAATCAGAATTAATCCAAATCATTGGGAAAGGTCAAGGGAAAAAAACAGCTTCCCCTCTGAAAATGGTAAAGAGGAAATCAGGAAAGGAGAAACCAAAAATATTTAGAATGGCATAAAAAGTGATAGGCGAAGATTTCTTTTTGTTATTAAATCTAACTATAAGTTCCCCCAAGTCCAGTTACCAAGTGGAATTGTGTGGGATGGACAAGAGAGGCCAACTGGAATTCGCCTCACGAGTTCACAGCTTCAGGATGAGAGGTCCTGGGTTTGCGCTGGGGGGAGCCCCTTCTGAATGAGGGCTTGGGTTGGCTGGGTTCCGCACTGGCTCCACTGCCACTGGTCCCAGCAGAGTGAGCCTGGCCGCGTTCACTAGCGTTTCCCGGAGCCCGGGATGGTGCACTCTGATACCTGGAACCAGATGAATACCATGAGCTATTTCTGTGACGGCCCACACTGTCATGTTGCCCTTGGTTTGTGGGGTCATGGAACTTTTGCCCTTGTGGCCTGCAGCCTTGTCCTCCTCGTCTGTTCGCCGGCAACACCTAAGGATAAAAGAATACGATGTTCAGAACACTCTGCATTGTGGTACTCCGATGGTCCCAGTCTAGCGGGCAGGGCTCTTCTGACAGCACAATTGCGGCATTCCATGCTTGGGACTCGGCCACCTATCAAGACTCACAGAATTCTGCCAGCCACTTCAGCCTAGCCACTACCTTAGAAATGACAAATTTTCACTGTTTTTTCACCTGCCTTTCACCCTTAGGCTCTTCCCCACTGAAGAGGAATTCACTTTTCTTTAGCTGGGCACGAGCCAAAGAAGAACAAAGAACATTTTTTTGGTTGTTACAAGCACTCAATTGGGCAGGTATCTTATCACGTGTCTGAACTTAGCAGATAAAAAGCAGTTTGTACAGATGATGAACATTTGTTATATGATAAAATAAACATCATTATGATCTTTGCTCTATGTCATGAACTACAGATCCAATCGTGCTGCTGTGATACGTAGAACATTTTCACATTACAGCCCAGGAAGCTCATGGCAGGGGATTTTATTCTTGACCTCCAACTCCGATGTAATACCAGTTCTGAAGAATTACTGCCAGCACTGCCTTGAACGGCGCTTGTGTATCTTTTTCAAATCAAGGAAAAGAAACTATGGATTATGCTCCAGCTTTCTGGTGTTCACTCTTCACTGCACCAGGCTCACTCTCTCGCTCCCTGATATATTCTGTGCTGTGCTTCTAGGGAGCTGTTGCTTCACTGTGATGAGCCTGCCACTGTGGTGCTCATCTACCTCAAGATGGGTGCAGGACTCCCAGTGGGACTGATCACCAGGCGATACTACCTATGACAGCTAGGACCACTGCCAACATCAGAAAGTCAGCAGTCTTGGCAACAGGAAATCTAAACTGGCTGGTGGCTTGGAACATACATACCAAATGCTTCCTCTGGAACTAACTGGGGCTGGAGGGATTCAAAATAGATGTGGAATGGGAATACAGAGAGGACGATAAAGTACTGAGAGATGTCAGCATTTAAACTGTCACAATCTGGCAGCCTTCCTTCTAACCAGCTCAGTGGAGAAGCCAGGTTACCTCTCGATGAGGCTGATAGGGCCGGCCACTGGAGTGTGTCATGCCCGCAGGAGTCTCTCCTGGTGCTGAGTTTTTCTTGTTAGCACTTGTAAGGCTGGCAGCAGAGGCACAGGTGGAAGAGGAAGCAGCAGAGGCATCACACAGGCTACTCAAGGACACAGGTGTAACTGAGCCACATCGGGACCGGGTTGAATAGCTGTTCTTTGGATGGGACACTGAAACAGAAGTGTAAGAAATATGTCATCATATGGTGAAAGAACATGAAGGGTAAGGTTCCCCTATTTGTCCATTTCACAATGGGCAATTTAAGATAAAGAACTGTCTACTTGAGTAGTTGTAAAGAAAATCTTACAGAATAGGTAGCAAAAAGGAAAATCTCCCCTCTGCCCTCTCCCTCTGCCCCCTCCCAATCCCCAGTGCACTGTGAAGGAACTCGAGGAGACAGGACAGCAGTTTCATATCAGAGTGGCCCATCCCCCCACCAACTAAGGACTTCTTGACACTTCCTACTACCTAAACTGTCTCTAGCTCTGGCAGTTGACTAAGCCTGGGAATAATAATATAAGCCATATGTTTAGTTTCCTATGTGAGGAACATTCTAAAGCAGCGGGCCCCGACCTTTTCGGCACCAGAGACAGGTTTTGCGGAAGACAATTTTTCCAGGCGGGTGGTGAGTTGTGGGGAGTGGGCGGAGCTCAGGCAAGCTTGGGCACAGGAGACCTGAGGCCGAGCTCAGACTCACCCTCTCACCCACACCTCCTGCCGTGGAGGAGGGGCGGGCAGAGATACGAGGCGGAGCTCAGGTGAGCAGCTGGTTCCAAACAGCCTGCTGACCACTAAGGGTCCACCGCCCACGGGGTTGGGGACCCCTGCTCTAAAGTACAGACCTTGCAAAGAAAGAGAAAGGGGAAGAGCTAAATCTTTTTTAAAAAATTTGAATGATGCATAATATTAAAAAAAAATCAAGATTAGTTAATATGAACAGAACTAGTTTACAACAAACATGTATCTTCCCAAGGTTCTTTCACAAAAATAATTTCAAATTCAAAATACCAATCAAGCTGAAAAATACCAACATTTCCAACTAGAATATTCCGAATTCAATGGTTTAGTGCTGCCCACTAGATTTTTTTCTTGGCGTTAAGCCTGGACTGACGTTCAGAGTTCGTCACCACTGCCCCGGACGACTTTGCACTTCAGCGCTGAGATGGGAAGAAGGAAGCTGCTGAGCTCGGGGTGGTGTCCACAACTCTCAACTTGGAGGCACCAGCGCCTTTGAAGGCGCTGTTCAAGTGCCCATCCCGTGCCCCAGCGCAGGCACTGCTCTCTGTTTCAGAGAGGAGTAAAACGAGGTCCCAAAGGTCAGTGTGGAGGCGGGATTCAAACTTGGTCTGACTCCAGAGCTCCATGCTGTTTACACTACATACCACACCCCTCTCAGCGCAGGAGAGAATGGACGGAAAACATCGTATTGCACAGCAAGGGAGCCCATCCTCACGGCTCAAAGCAAGTGCATCCACTGACTTCTTAAAGATCTCAGAGCTACTTTTCATAAAAATAAGCAAAGAAACAAAAATATAAGAGGCACTAAGGAATCAGTGGAGAAGCCAACCCACTCCTGAGTCTCTGATAGTGACTGCGGTCTTCTCGCCGCCATCTCCAGTGCCCCGAATCTCTCACTGTCTCACCTTGTCCGAATGAATCAATGTTCTTCTTCAGGGTCTCTACGTCACAGGTGAAGCGGGCTACTCGTCCCAGATCCTCGTCATATTTACGTTCACTAACAAAGTGCTGCAGAAAGGGCAAAGAATAGCCTCCAGGTGAGACAAACAGTGTACATGGAATCCACAGCTTGCTAAGTAAGGACGAAACAATTCTTTTCTTTTCTTTCTTTTTTTTTTTTTTTTTTAGTATTTTACTTATTTATTTTTAGAGAGGGGACAGGAAGGAGAAAGAGAAGGAGAGAAATATCAAGGTGTGGTTGCCTCTTGTGCACCCCCTACTGGGGGCCTGGCCTGTAATCCAGGCATGTGCCCTGACTGGGAATCGAACCAGAGACCATTTGATTCGCAGACCAGTGCTCAATCTACTGAGCCACACCAGCCAGGGCTGAAACAATTATTTTCAATTGAATTCTTTTTACTGCTTCAGAGTTTGCTCAATGGCCAAAATATTACCCATGCTGGGTGACTGACAAAATTCAGTCATTTTCTTCAGGGCCCAAAGATAAGTCTATTTAGGAGCTTTATAACACACTATGTTGGTCAAAGCCCACTAAGTATAATCAAGAGAAGCTGTAGAGAAAGGAGAAAGAAATTACAGTAAAGAGCCATCTTCCCACTGTTGGCCATTCTCTACACTGTTCCATTTTATACAGAAGCAGAGGCAGCAGCAAAAACGCTCATAAGTTACACCATTTAAATAGATGGAAACTTCCTCAGGAAACTCACCTCACCTCTTTATAAAGCAGGATTTTTTGGTCCTTGAAATAGAAACAACTTCTTGAGATAGAAAACCATTCACGTGAAAAGTCAACTTTACAAATAAGAAGTTTATGCTGCAAATAATTTAACCCTTTTAAGCCAACTGAGCTGAGAAGTAACCAACCCCTTAGGTCGAAAACTACTACAGAAATTGCGGGACTAAATACGTGTTAGAAACAAAGTGTTTCTGGGAATCTATTTCAATAAACCATTTCTAAGGTAGCCTGGAATCATATTTTTGTTTTCAGATGAGAAGCAGCAGATGAAAAGGAAAGGCTGTCATCCTTCTCGATATAATTTAGAAGAAGAACTGAACGCCTTAGAGCGGTCCTCTGACCGGCAGTGGTCTAGTTCCGCTTTGGACTTTCAAGGGGCAGAAGTGAATGCGTCAGAATCCTTGAGAAGCAGTGAAAGGGAAAGAAGAAATGAAAATTACCTCTGGCCCTTGAAGCCCTAAAGCATCAGCGTGCACTGTGGCCTAGGAAAGCACATGCACCTCTGTGACGAAGCCTTCAGAAACGTAATACCAGTCTGAGATTAAGTCCGAGGCAAATTCTAGAGTTTGTTGAGCCAAAAACATAACAGGAATCACGGAAATAAAATGATCTGGAAATAAGACATTTAAATTGCATAGCACCCACTTCAGTACACTGCAAATGTGGAGAGAAACAGATCCTTAGTCAGCCTGCAGAAATATTTCTAGCAGCTTTTCAACCACGTGGGAAGAACAGATGAAGCGTGTGAGAGCCAGAATTCCCGTCCATTCCAAAGGGGTTTCCGACTCCTCCCAGATAGTTGAATGAGACTGACTTGCATCAACGTGAAGACTTTCTAAAACATTTAGCAATACAGCGCTGAGCAGTGTGGCTCAGTTTGTTGAGTGTTGTTGGCAAAGCAAAAGTTGCTGGTTAGATTCCCGGTTAGGGCACACGCCTGTGTTGTGAGCCCAGCCTGGACCAGTTGGGCACGTGTGAGAGACAACCCTCGTTGTTTCTCTCCATCTCTTTCTCCCTCCCTTCCCCTCTCTCTAAAAATAAATAAAATCTTTTAAAATTTTATGTAATAGAATTTTAGTTATCAGAAAATGGTGCCTAAAATTTGCATTGTTTGGCTATTTCACTCCAACAGAGTCGAAGGAGAAGAAGAGAGGACACCACCATGAGTGAGGGTTTGTGTGGAGCACTGGGTCAGAATGACGACAAGGACACCTGTAGGCTTAGGTGATCTTCCAGCGATGTTTTCACTTTACAAAGGCTGCTGCTATATTGTTTCTGCAGCAAGTACTCCTCTTAAATATGGCAATAAATCTCAAGCATTCAGCAAGAACAGAGGTTAGGGGTGCAGGGGTAGGGAATGCCAACTCCCCTTGTTCAGACAGCTCATGGTTTATAAACAATCATTTAGAACACCAGTGTCTACAACTACCAATGAATATCCCAACCTCTCTTGGGTTCCCATGCTTAGTCTCAGAAACATTGTTCTTTAGCTAAGAATTTAGAATGTGTGCGTGTTAAAAGAAACCTAAAGATTCCACCAAAAATCTACTAGAACCAATAAATGAAGTCAGTAAAGTAGCAGGTACAAAATAAATATTCAGAAATCAGTTGCTAATAATAAACTATCAGAAAGGAAAACTAAGAAAACAATCCCATTTATAACTGCATAAAAAATACCTAGGAATAAATTTAACCAAGGAGATAAAAAACCTGTACTTAGAAAATTATAAGACATTTTAGAAAGAAATTGAAAAAAATACAAAGACAAGATGGGGAAAAGTAGGTTTATAGTTTTTGTATGGAAAATAATACAATAGTTAATAAATAAATAGAATAAACTGTGTTTTGCCCACTCACAGCTGTAAACCTACTTTTGCCCCACCTTATAACTAGGAGCACATACTGTGCTCATGGACAGGAAGAACTAATATTGTTAAAATGTCCACACTATCAAAGCAATCTATAGATTCAAAACGATCCCCATCAAAATACCAACGGCATTTTACAGAACTAAAACAAATAATCCAAAAATTTATATGGATCCATACTAGACCCCAAATAGCCACGGCAATCTTGAGAAAGAAAAGCAAAGTTGGAAGTATCACACTACCTGATATCAAACTATACTACAGGGCTATCTATAGTAATCAAAATAGCACAGTACTGGCATCAATAAGACCCAGAGGTCAATGGAACAGAAGAGAGAGCCCAGAGACAAACCCACACCTCTGTGGTCAATTAATATCTGACAAAGGAGGCAAGAACACACAATGGGATACAGGGAGTCTTCAATAAATGCTGTTGGGCAAATTGGAATCATACATGCAAATAAATGAAACTAGGCTGCCTTCTTACATCATAAATAAGAATAAACTCAAAATGGGTTAAAGACTTAAATGTAAGACTCAAAACCATACAAATTCTAGAAGAAAACGTAGGCAGTCAATTCGCTGACATTTCTCATAGCAATATTTTTTTGATATATCATCCTGAGCAAGGGAAACAAAAGAAAAATAAACAAATGGGACTACTTGAAACTAAAAAGGTTTTGCACAGCAAAGGGGGACCATCGACAAAATGAAAAGACAACATACTGAATGGGAGAATATTTTCATCAATGATACATCAGGGGTTAATTTCCAAAATTTACAAAGAACTCAGACAACTCAACACCCAAAAAACAAACAATCCAATTAAAAAATGGGCAGAGGAACGAAAAGGCACTTCTCCAAAAAGGCCACACACATGGCCAATAGACATATGAAAAGATGCAAAATGTCACTAATCATCAGAAAATGTAAATTAAAACCACAATGAGGTATCACTTCACACCTGTCAGAATGGCCATCATCAATAAATCAACAAACAACTGTTGGCCAAAGATGTGGAGAAAAGGGAACCCTAGTGCAATGCTGGTGGGAATGCAGATTAGAGTGGCCACTACAGAAGACAGTATGGAGGTTTCTCAAAAAATTAAAAATGGAACTGCCCTATGACCCAGCAATTCTACTTCTGGGTATATATGCAAAGTAACTCAAAGTGCTAATTCGAATAGATATATGCATCCCCATGTTCACTGCAGTGTTACTTACAATAGCCAAAACATGGAGGCAGTCCATACGCCCATCAACAGATGACCAGATAAAAAGCTGTGGTACATATATATACAATGGAATATTCCTTGGCCATAAAAAGAATGAAATCTTGCCATTAGTGACAGCATGGAAGGACCTAGAGAGTATTGTACTAAGTGGAGTAAGTCAGACAAACACTATATGACTTCACTTATGTGCGGAATCTGAAGAACAGAATAATGAACAAACACAACAGAGAGACTCACAGACCCAGAGAACAAACTGATGGTTGCCAGAGGGCAGACCGGGGCTCGGTGGAAAAGATGAAGGGATTAAGAAGTACAAATTGGTTGTCACGAAACAGTCACAAGGACGTAAAGTACAGCTTAGGGAATACAGTCAGTAATACTGTAGTGACTATGTGTGATGCGAGGTGGGTGCTTGAAATATCAGGGGAATGACTTTGTGAAGTATATGACCGTCTACCACTATGCGGTACACCTGAAATTAATGTAAAAGAATACTGAATGTATGCCCTGGCCGGTGTGGCTCAGTGCACTGAGCTCTGGCCTGAGAACCAAAGGGTCGCTGGTTCAATTCCCAGTCAGGGCACATGCCTGGGCTGCAGGCCAGGTCCCCAGTGCAGGTGGGGAGCGCAAGAGGCAGCCACACATTGATGTTTCTCTCCCTCTCTCTCTATCCCTACCCCTCTGTTATAAAAATAAATAAAACCTTAAAAAAAAAAAAAAAGAATACTGAATGTCAACTATAATTGAAAAATAAAGTTAAAAAGTAAAATAAAATGTATGTGTTAAACACAAGGAACCATTATAAATAGATTATAATATAACCAACATCTCAAATTGTCCATTTTTCTCTATAAAATCAGAATTGACCAACCAACTTTTAAAATATTTACTGAATACCTACTATGTGCCAAGGTACTATGCTAGGCACTAGAGAGACAGCAGTTCCTGCCATTGAGAAGTTCACAATCAATTGGGAATGACAGATTAATCAAATGTATATGGAATATAACTGTACTATGAAGGCACAAAATAAGGGGATATGACAGGAAAATCAGGAAGGATGAGTAGGTGATAAGTGACTGTGTGTGCTGGGAGTGGCGGGAAGGGAAGAGTATTTTGGATAGGAGGAACAGCAGGTGCAGCAGCCCTCTAGCAGGAGGGAACAGGATGTGTATGTGGAAAGGAAAAGTTAATATGGCTGGAGCTGAGAACAAGAGGGGCATGGTATGAAATGAGGGTGGTGGCAGAGCCAGACAATGCAGAGCCCTGCGGCCCATGCTACAGATTACAGTCTTTATTCTAAAAGTTTAGCTGAGGAACAGATTTGGAGGGATGAGTGGGTGGGGCAGTGACAAGGGGGAAGGTTGCAATCAGTGAAGGGGCTATTACAGAAGTCTAAGCAAGCGATAACAGTAATTGGATCAAGAACAGTGGTGGTAGTGAAAAGGTCAAATGTGAGATTCAGAAGGAATTCAAATGGACAAGGCCTGCTGATAGATTTCATTGATGGGCGTAGGAAAGGAGAAATTTCCTAAGGTTTCCCAGCTTGGACAACTGGATAGACCACGGTACCACTTACAGAGAAAGGGAAGCTGGAGGAGGGCCAGGTTTTGAAAGGGAAGATCAGGAGTTCAATATATTAGCTATGGCTATGAATTATGGAAATTTGCTACCTTAGTCCCCAAGGACAAGAAGAAAGGCAGAAAGGAAAGGAAACTGTACCTTGATATCAGCTCTGAGCTCAACCAGCTGCTCCTCTGACATTCGAACAGCCACATCAGTCATCTTCTTTAGAAGTTCAGCTTTCTTCTGTCGGCCGAGCAAAATTTCCACTGTAAGGAAAAAGTAGTAAAACTCTTGTGATCTGCTCAACAGAATAAGGAAGAACTGGAAGTGCAGGCCTTACAGTATGTAGGGGACAGCCCAGGGCTTTAGCTGCCCAGCCACCCAGAAAATGGAAACACCAAAGGTATGGCTTCTACCTTCCTGAGGGACTCTGAAGGCAGTTAAAGGTAAACACTTTATGAAATCATAAAGATGCATAAATCATTTGTCATTTCTCTTTTTCTTCTTCCTAGGCAAAGAATTTTTCTTTTTATCAAGAAGCACATAAATTAAAACAAAAACATGCACAGTGGTAAAAAATAATTACCTAGAATAAATAAACATGAATGAAAAGTAGAAGTGTCCCTCCTACTTCTGACTTTGTGGTCCCCTCCCCAGAAGAAACCACTTAATTTCTTACATATGCTTCCAAATGTATTCTATGCATACATAATATATATTTCTCTCCCTTTCCCCCTCCTCACACGTGGGTGTGTATCATATGCATGGTCCCTCCTTTACTTTAGCTATCTTGAAGTCCAGTCCTTATTAATACATTGGCTCTCCTTCACTGTTTAACAGCCACTGAGTATTCTACTATATGTATATACCACAATTATTTACCAAGCTCCCTAATGATGAATATCTAGACTGTTCACAGTCTGTTAAGAAGCATCTTCTACCCTGGCTGGTGTGGCTCAGTGGATTGAGTGATGGCCTGCGAACCAAAAGGTCGCTGGTTCAATTCCCAGTCAGGGCACATGCTTGGGTTGCAGGCCAGGTCCCCAGTGGAAGGCATGTGAGAGACAACCACACATTGATTCTCTCCCTCTCTCCTTCCATTCCCCTCTCTGTAAAAATAAAATCTTAAAAAAAATACAAATTAAAAAAAAAAAGCATCTTCTTTGGCACACTCCCAAATTATAAGTCAGATATGACTGTGAAGGACAACAAACAATTTTATTTTTTTATTATATTTTATTGATCATGCTATTACAGTTGTCCCAATTTTCCCTCTTTGCTCCCCTCCCTCGGGCAATCCTCCCATCATTGTTCATGTCCATGGGTCATGCACATAGGTTTCTTGGCTACTCCATTTCCTATACTGTTCTTTACATCCCCATGGCTATTCTGTAACTACCTATTTGTACTTCTTAATCCCCTCACCTCTTCACCCATTCCTCCACTATCCCCTCCCCTCCCATCTGGCAACCATCAAAATGCTTTCCATATCCATGATTCTGTGTCCTTGTTTGCTTAATTTGTTTTTTAGATTCAACTGTTGATAGATATGTATTTTTGTCATTTTATTGTTCATAGTTTTGATCATTTTCTTGAATAAATCTCTTTAACATTTCATATAACAATGGTTTGGTGATGATGAACTCCTTTAGTTTTTTCTTGTCTGGGAAGCTCTATCTGCCCTTCGATTCTAAATGATAGCATTGCTGGGTAGAGCAGTCTTGGCTGTAAGTCCCTGCTTTTAGTGACTTTGAATATTTCTTGCCAATCACTTCTAGCCTGCAAAGTTTCTTTTGAGAAACCAGCTGACAGTGTCATGGGAACTCTCCTATAATTAACTTCTTTTCTCTTGCTGCTTTTAACATTCTCTTTAGCCCTCACTGGTGTGGCTCAGTGAATTGAGTGCCAGCCTGCAAACCAAAAGGTCGCCAGTTCAATTCCCAGTCAGGACACATGCCTAGGTTGAGAACCGGGTTCCCAGTGGGTAGCGTACGAGAGACAATCCATCGATGTATCTCTCACACATCGACATTTCTCTCCCTCTTTCTTCCTCCCTCGCCCTTCTCTCTAAAAATAAATAAAATATATATATTTTTTAAAAAGATCCTCTCTTTCTCTTTAACCTTTGGCATTTTAATTATGATGTATCTTGGAGTGGGCCTCTTTGAATTCATCTGGTTTGGGACTCTCTGTGCTTCCTGGACTTGCATGTTTATCTCCTTCACCAAATTAGAGAAATTTTCTTTCATTATTTTTTCAAATAGATTTCCAATATCTTGCTTTTTCTCTTCGCCTTCTGGCATCCCTCTCATGCGAATGTCGGACCTCTTGAAGTTGTCCCAGAGGCTGCTTATACTAACCTCGTTTTTTTGGATTCCTTTTTTCTTCATGTTCTTCTGATTGGTTGATTTTTGCTTCCTTATGTTCCAACTCATTGATATGATTCTTGGCTTCATCCACTCTACTGTTGTATCCCTGTAAATTGTTCTTTATTTCAATTAGTATATCCTTTGTTTCTGAGTGAATCTTTTTATGTTGTTGAGATCCTCATTAAGTTCCTTGAGCATCCTTATAACCAGTGTTTTGAACTCTGCATCTGATAGATCGCTCATCTCCATTGCATTTAGTTCTTTTTCCAGAGTTTTGACCTGTTCTTTCATTCGGGCCATGTTTCTTTGTTCACTTGTTTTAGCAGCCTCTCTGTGTTTGTTTCTATGTATTAGGTAGAGCTGCTTTTGTTCAGTGTCTTGGTAGTGTGGCCTAATGTAGTAGGTGTCCTGTAGGGTCTAGTGGCACAGCTTCCCCTATCACCCAAGCTGGGTACTCAAGGTGCACCCTTTGTGTGGGCTGAGTACACCCTCCTCTTGTACTTGAGCCTTGGTTGCTGTTGGCAGGTCAATAGGAGGGATTTACCCCACCCAGTCAGCTACAAGGACTGGCTGTGACAACTTACCACCAACCTCTGTCTTCCGTGGTGGATCAGCTGTGCCAGGGCAGGGTGGTGGTGTTCTGATGTAGTTTTGAGCTGTCCACTGGGTTTTCCTGGGTGGTACAGGCCAAGGTCAGCCCCCACCTGTGTTTTGTTTGGGGCCACCATACATGAGCTGTACAGCAATCTGAGATGGCTGCTACTTGTGCTGGGCTTGGAGTTTCCCAGGAAAAGCCAAGCTGTGAATCTAAGATGGCTGCTGCTAGTGTGGGGCCTGGGGCTCACTGAAGCCAGCTATTGCTTTTTGATAGGATTTAGGAGCCAAGGCCAGCCATTCAAATGGAAAAACAACTTGGGTGGACCCATAAGTTGGGTGGGGCAGAGTCTCCTGGGATCTCCTTGGCAGGTCAAACAGTGTTAGCCAGGTTGATGGAGTCTCAGACATGGCACCAGCCCGTGGGCTCCATGGCGCTGCAGGGGAAGGGATCAGAAAAGGGACAATGGCCTCTGCTCAGCCCAATGCCTGACACTTCAGCCTCTCCAAGCATGCCACTGATGCCCTCAAGCTGCCATGCAGGTGCTAGAGCTCAGAGGAAATGAGTCTGAGTACGTAGGTGAGTCTATGTGTGGGCTCTTTAAGAGGAACTGCTTGGAGCTCCAGAAGTTTCTTCTTCTGACTCGATCTCCACTGGTTTTTGCAGCCAGAAGTTGTGGGGACTTCTCTTGCTGGCACTGGAACCCTGGTCTGGGGCCTTGGTGTGGGGCTGGGACTCCTAGCACTGTGTCTGCGCCCCTCCTACCAGTCTGGATGGATGCAGTTTCTTTAATTCTGTAGCTGTCAGACTTCCATTCAACTTGATTTCTGGCAGTTCTGAGTAATGGCTTTTCTATATTTTAGTTGTAACTTTGATGTGGTTGTGTGAAGAGGTGAGCCACGTCTGCCTATGCTGCCATCTTGCCAAACAATAATAATTTTTTAAAAATTTCAAAGAAACCTCTCAGAGTAGACAGTAGGAGCTACAGAGGATGTGGGCAAAAGAATTCCTCCTAGGAAGCTGCCAGATGAAGGAAGGAAATTTCTCTTACACCAGGGTAGGGACTCTGCTATTCCTGTCCAGTAAGATTTGATCATTGTTTTTCTTTTTTTTAAAAAAATATTTTATTTATTTATTTTTAGACAGAGGGGAAGGGTGGGAGAAAGGGAGGGAACCATCATTGTGTGGTTGCCTCTCACACACCTCCTACTGGGGACCTGGCCTGCAATCCGGGCATGTGCCCTAGACTAGGTATATATACAGACCTGTTGAAAGGTATGAAATTCCCCAGAAGTCCTGGACTTTCAGCTGAATATACTGACTAGACGAGACTTTGGAGGTGAGGCCATTGAGGAGGAGGTGAGCGTTTTCTCATTTTAGGAAAAAGAGGGATATTGGGGGATGGACTGTAGCAGAGACTGTTAGTGACTGCTTATCCTTTCTCCTCTTTGTCCTACCAGAAGTTCCATGTTTTGGGGCACCAACCTGCTTTGAGTGAAAATCTACAGTTCCTGACTTTGCTACAGATACGACAGTCATGTAATACCGTTTGGCCATTGAGATCTAAGCAGAACTCACAGGGCGAGGTCTATAGGAAAGTTCTTTAAAGGGTCTTAGCCAGCATGTAACATTTTGCCTCTCCTTGACTGGAGCCTCTGACCATAAACACAGTCTAAGGATGGCTGGGTGAAAGAGAAGTCTGGGTCCCTCATGTCATTTTGGAGACACCCTGGATCACTTACCTCTGGACCTTTCATTTCATGAGAGAAAAATAAACTCATATTTATTTAGGCCACTCTGTTGCATGTAATCAAATTCAATTCCTAACTGTTACACTACTGAGAAATTAGCCGAATTTATTTTATAAAAAATAGAATTTTCAAAGAGCTACATCAGGTATTCCAGAGAGCTGAAGCTCTTTAGTAAGTTTTCTTAACCTGATTGCCACGTGTATGCCACCCACGGTTGCCCACACCCATGTCAGGATATCAGTAAGGGCACACTGTCCCAGGAAGTCAGGAACGTGCCTATGCACACCAAGGCCCAAGAGCTACAAATAATCTATTGGTCTGTCTCCCAAGATAAAAACCTACTTGCTATTTGTATCAAATTCACTTTCAGCTCCAGCACTTTAGGATTCCAAGATGGAGAAAATGTGTTGTGTAAAGACTTCTACATATATCAGATTAACTCAGAGAACCTAATTATATGTGACTTTAGACAAGCCACACTTTTTTCATTTATGACATGAAAAAAAAGGAAACCCTCAGTACTTTATAAAGTTGATATAAAGATCATATACGAGTAAAAAAAATTCTGAATGGTGAAGCACTCTGAACATGTGCATTAATAAAACTATGATGTATATTTAAACAGCAGCACCTTCTTGATAATATTGGTAAGCAAGAAATTATATTAGTGTCACTGAAAACCAGGATTTTTAGTAGGGGAGAAAGAGACATAGATATAAAATTGATGAAGTTAGGTAAAACTGTAGCTCTGAATTTGATAAAATAATACTGGCCGTGAACTGCTAATTGGTTGAAGCGGGGTGATGGGGGTTAATTATATTAGCCTCTCTATTTGAAATACGTTAAAAGTAAGGACTATGTGTTCTTACCAGGTTTTTGTTATCCGAACCTTCCTCTTCAAAAAGAATACAAAGACCACATAAGTATATGAATGGACTAAAACCGTCACATTCAGAAACTTCAGGATAAACCACTCAATTTAAATGAAATCTTACCTCCGAAAAATAGTAGGTAACATCTCTGCTATGTATTGAACCTTTCAGGTTAAAACGAATCAAAATTGAATTCAGCTCAGCGCTTCAAAGTTGTCTCCTCTGGTCCATGACCATAGACACAAATGATTTAATTGTGAATCGTCATCTCAACCTATTTCCATTCTTTCCCGTTTAAGAGCAGGTTCAAAGAAACAACCTTCTTAATTACAGATCTAGCATTCCATGCATGAACGTAAAACCTGCTGCTGAAATGCCCCAAATTAATGCCGCCGTATAAGCTGCAGTTGACATTTCCTTCTTTACATATAGCTGTGTGTACATCTTTGACCTATACTTATAGAAATTACCAAAACAGGTATCTATTCTTAAATAAATATCCATATAAAACCTCTAAAATTACCCGAGTTAGACTCTATTCCTCCAGAATCTAGTTTAGAAAGCTTTCAAGGAACCCTAGTCAAGGGATCTTGAGCCCTCAGCCCACCGACTTCCTCTACCCACCGCTAACAAACACTGAGTAAAACTGTCCTACAAACCAAGAAAACAGAGTTCTGAGACGGGTAACGACATGAATGTACACACTGAATTGAGGCAACCTGGTGAAGTCTCTTCTGATTATGCCAAAGGAGTCTTTAATCAGGGCATAGACCAATCAGTCAGTCAATCAATCAATCAAACAAAGGTGCCTGCGGGAGACTTTATTTTCCTAAGTTGATGTTGTGCTGGCAGACACCACCACACAGTCTCATACATGGAACGCTATGCCCAAAATATTAAAATTTGGAAATATTTTAAAAGCAGGCTCTCGTAAAGCTGTTTTGCCTGAAAAAATTCATATACCAGCGCAGTACAACTGCTCAAGATTGTTTAACTAAATACATAAACTCTGGTTGTGGCATTTATATTGAGCTTTTGTTATAGGGGTTGAGAGGCAAGTACCCACTAAGTGGTAAGAGCTTTAATTAAAGATCACTCTTACTTGCTTCGGCTTTCACTTTGTCCATCTCAGCGAGCAATGCTACTTCTCGATCCATTAAACTAAAGGGATGACAAAGAAAAAAAAAGGTTTGATCAGAAACTTGAAACAGAGAATAACACATTGTAATAATGCAGAAAGACTTAGGGAGTCTGTTCACTAAAAACATACTACCAAGTAAACACTATGTGGACCACAAGGAAATTCTATTACCCTCAGTAAAGAATATTTTAAGGATTCTAATAAACACGCCTAATTCTTTTATTCCTGTATATTACAGCAGACCAGTAGATGGCAGTAGCAAGCTAGCAAACACATTTCTTGGTAAACTGTGCTTAAAGCAGAAGTCCTTATGGAAATTACCTATTCCCACATATGTACTCACATACTTTTTATTTTATATTTTGACCTATAAAGTTCTACAGCTTTGCTTCTAAGGGATTTACCAGGCAGTACTCCAGCTGGGGCATGGTAAATTTGTCCACAACTAACATTTGTAAACCTTCAACACTTTGCCACAGTTGCACTGTCTCCTGGCACTTTAGTCTTTAGAATGAAGAGAGTCAGATTTGTTTGGGTTGTGGGTAAACATTTACTAGTAATCCAGGAATACAGGATCAAAGTTTTCTGGTAGGCTTCTTACAGAAAAAGAACATTAAATTGACAATCGGCACCTTCTCCACGGCAAACGTACACGGCACGTACAGCTTTTCCATGTTCTTATAAAAGAGCCCAGATGGTAGGCCGCCCTAGTATTCAACCTCTGGATGCAAATAATTTTTGCTTACCATGATCAGTTTTGCTTTAGTGGTAGAAAAAAATCTAAAGTTTCAATATCTATGCAACCATGAAATGTTCCAACTTTTTTTCAAATTTGGAATTCATTCTGATTTCTCCTTCTGAACGGGAATATGATTACAGGGCTAATAAAAATTCTACTCCTGTTTCTTGCTGTAAAACTAATCACTCACACACACACACACACACACACACACACACACACACACACACACACACTCAGCTCAGCCCAGCCTGTGGTTACGTTGGCACAAAGTAGTTAACACAGAGACCGCAGTGTGAGGTGCACAACGAAGTGTGAGGCAGGGATATTTCCTCAAGGAGTAAAACCCTTCAGAGAGAAGTGTCAGAGAACACAGGTTTGATCATCATTATGCATAATGGTAACAAATGGACTTGGGACAAATTTGGTTGGTATATTAATCCAAAAGCAGTAGACTGCAGAGAAGATACAACTTTTGTGGGGTAGCAGAATTTTTTTCGGAATGCATTTCCCAAACCGTGCAAGATTTTGCTCCAAGAACTCGAGCAGCATTTGTAACAGCTCAAGGGCAAAACAAAAGCACAGCTGAGACTGGAGCTGCGGGGCCTGGAGTTTGACATTACTTCTCTTCTGCTGCCGAGTCACCGTAAGATGCAGATGACAAATTTATCTCTGAAAAAGCGTGTAAACTATTTATTACAAGGCTTCAGCAAACAAGTAAGCTTTTTGTAGTTATGTTAATAATATTTGTAACAACCTTAATTATGAAAAGTAGACTGTCACATGACCTTACTTTTAGCAAGGAAAAAAATAAAATTTGCACTGTCACAATCAGACTTTTTTTGTGGCATTATGAGCTAGTACATTGTGACGGCACTTTTTTCCCCTGAGAAAAAGCATCCATTTAAATAAACTTTGTTGCTTGACTGATTCACGAGAGATCATGAGAAATTCTTAGGGCAATGCATGGACAGCCATACAATCAGTCCATTAAAAAATGAGTTTACATTTTTATGCCAAAAAATACTGAAAAGCAGTAAGTACTGTTTCTTTCCGTTTTCAGGCCACCTTCTAACGATAACATATGTTGAAAGGTCCTGTGGTGTCAGCCAAGCATTAGAAAGAGGAATCTACTGGTCAACTAAAGCTGTTAGGATTTTTTCTCAGAGAAAAGCTTGATGAATATCGCAGTTTTTCCATTAAATTTTCCACAGGCCTTTAAAATGAGTAAATGTTAAAACACATGTAGTATATTTGACATTAAGCTTTTGATTGCTGAGATGTCCATTTCAAAGGCATCCAACTCTAACAAACACACTGCCAGCTATACAACTGGATGAAAAGCCAGGGAGCGTCTCTCATCCCGCATGGAATCCCCCTTTTAGAAAGCCCTGGGTGACCTAGATAACTGACCACTGGAATGACCCTGCCTTCCCTTCTGCACTTTAATTCCCCTCTTATGTTTTAAATTCACCAATAAAGAATGAACCTGCAAAATTCTAGGCACCCACATTTTGACCACACTTTGAATAAAAAAAGAATCCCAGGTGTCCTCTCTCTCCCCAGCCCTCGCCCCCGCCACCTTGCTGTGTGGCTCTGGGAGTGCCCCTACCCTCGAAAACCTGTGAATAATAAGTTTTGTTTTTTCAAGGTTTCCAGATGTTGTTGCGGAGGTCCATCTTGCAACTGTTAAGAACCACAAGGGCCAGTCCAGCCACATTGGCTCATGTGGGGGACTGCCACAGTGCCCCTAGGCATTGCTAGCTGATGGCATCACTATTAATAAGCTGAGACCAATATAAAACATATAGTAACTTTCTTATTACAAGTACATCACATAATGTAATATTACAGTTGTGTAGAAGAACCACCATTATTTTTATGTCATTCATACCAAAGTATTTAAGGGTGACGTGTCATGTCTCCAACTTCCAAATGGTTCCGCCAAAACATACATACACACACACACACACATACACACACAATACACTGATCACTGTACTATCAACTTTTCTATTTCTTGAAAGTTTTCATAACAGAAAGATGCGGAACTATGTGCATTACAAAATAAAGAGAGAAGGCGGGAAGAGTTCAGAAGTGGAAAGTAGGCTAAGCATGACAGTAAATAGCAGGGTGGGGCTAATGGGGGGACAAGGAGTAAGGGTTTTCAGGAACATCTGCAAAGGACACATGGACAAAACCAAGGGTGGGGGTGGGATCAGGTGTGGGAGGTGGGGATGGCTGGGGTGGGAGGGAGAGGAGGGATGGAAATGGAGACAACTGTACTTGAATGACAATAAAAAAGTTTAAAAAATTTTTTTAAAAAAGATTAAATAGCAGAGGCATTTTTTATAATTAAAAACAATAATTTACTATAATAGAATTAATAACGAAGAAAGTTAAGCTAGTTTCCCACCTGTACCTAAGCTAAACAGTGATCCCAGTGGAGATCTCTGGCCAAGAAATTCAAAAGTACCTGGACCCCGAGGTAACAGGTTTCAGATGCCACAAATGCAAGCAATGGCTCCCCCCAGAGTCAGACAGGCACATTCAGACTGTCACACTTTCTGCTGCCTTGCTCACTCCAATCCATGAGGCTACTAAGCTTGCAACTGTTCCCTAAGGCTTTCCTGAATAGAAAGATACCATAAGAAGCATCTGATATACTGGATTTTGAAACTGCTAATGGAACTCAGCTTAACATTGCTGGCACTCTGTTTAGAACGGCCTTAGGTCTTACTAAGCCTGGGCCTTATAGAGTATAGAGAATTTCCACATCTTTTCTTCAATCATGAAAGATGGTTTTAAATAATTACTCACCATTACTAAGGAAAAGTACTGGTAAATATCTGAATGTTCTGTATTTTCTTCCTTCCTTACCAGAACTTTTTATCACCTTTACCATTTGCTCAATTTATTCTAAAGCTTTTGTGTAATTTAGCTGCTCAGAATAGGTGTTTCTGTATTACTGTCATTCATATCTCTATAATACAGTGTGTCTATCATTTGAAGCTAAGCCCTTTAATTATTATATTTAACATGCAGCTTACTGATTCTAGCTCTTGCCTTCAACACCAAAGAACTGCTCACTACCATTTGTTTATGGTTGTTGCATTAGGAGACAATGTTGTAATGGAAACACAATTGTGGCAATTCCACCGCCAATGATTTCATGGGATAATACTCGAAGCCACTCAATAATGTTCTTAGAAAACATCTGCATGTGATTTTATGTGCTGAAAACCCAAAACCTATTTACTCTAATTCCATTAGCCAACTAAAGCAGAAGTCCAAGCAAAGCCAATGCAAACACCTTCCCGTCTCTGAAGACACTTCCCTCCTCACATAATAAAACAACCAAAAAAGAGCACTGTCAGGAGTTTTTATTAGCAGACAATTAATGATGTTTCACGTGTTTTGTAAAATCCCATACTCCCCACCCTGGCCTTACTCGAGCATGGTACACACACCTGGGCTCAAAATAAAAACAAAAAATACCAGTTAGGTAGCTAGGTCATCATAGAGAGCTGAAGAACTGGGGTAAAATGAATTGAAAAAGCTAATTTCTTAAATCGAATTTGGATCTTATGAAAAATTTGATGGGTTCCTCTTTGTCAGGAGTCTTTTACAAAGTGTGTGTGCATGTGATTTCATATTTCAAGAGTCTAAAGTAGCTTTTAAGAAATTGGAGAGTGATCATAAACTGTTCTTGAGGGACAGGCCCTCAATGAATAACCTTTCTTTCTTTTCTTTTCCAGACATCAAAAGCATCTTAATTCTGAAGTAATACTGGAGAGCATATGACTCAATAATATTTTACGATACATTTAGGAAAAAACCCAGCAGCAATCTACATTACCAAGGAGTGTATTATTCAACTTTCTAATTGGTAAGAAAAACTGGTTAGAATTAAGCCACACAGTGAGTGCCTGATGACATCCTCATTTGAAACCGTGACCTGTTTTCTTGAATCCTCTTTCTGGGCAATTGGTAAATACAGGCAAACAGATACCTGATAAGACACAGAAAAAGGAAGCATGGTATAATAGAAAAGTGTCACTTAACACCAAATATGACTTCGGGTGACATATTTTCCTCTGTGCCCATCTTTTCTCACCTATAAAACAGGTTTAGTTGTTATATACAGTAGAGATATTGCGCATGAAAGCTTCTGACATAACATTTATAGCTCAAAAATGGCAGCAGCAATTATTCTAATTTTCTGTACTAATCTTGACTTCTCAGTTTCAGAATATCTATTTAGTAAAATGCCTTCATAATAACTCTGATAAATCATTATACAGTCCAGATCCATTGTCTAGACATTCTTAAATAAGCACACACACACACAGCCGTAACAACACAGTGTAGGCAGTTAGTTATACAGATGTGAATTGAAGATCGCTTTAAGTGAAAAGAATACATTACAAAATTTCAGTCTCAGTACGATTACAACTATTAAGATTATGTGTGCAGATAGCTAAGGGACCCAAGGGAACAGAGAAAATTATGTGTTAAGGTGGTAGAGTTGTATGACTTTCATTTCTATTTTTAAAAAACTATTTTATAATTATGGGAAATATAGTAAAAATAAGAGAGAATAATGGAACCTTTAAAAACAGAATTCAGATTCTTTCATTAAATGCTCTCATTCTACTTGGTCTCTGCTTTTATCCCTCACAATTTTCTAGTACATGTTGTTCCTTAACTCTCGTGACACTGCAGTCCCTACAAGTCCCCTCTATCCCTTTGTTTGTATCATATCTCCTAAATGCAATATTCTATCCCCATTCTTTCTGCCAATATAAATTCCATGTTTCTTTCAAACCTTGATAATGATTCATTTCCTCCAAGAAATCTTTTCTAACTGACTCCATTCCAAGTGAACTTTCCTTTAATCTTCATACCTTTCCCACAACTAAAATCTGACCTGAGGAATATCTGAATCACAAGTCACTCCAAGTTGTGACTTAAGAAATGTAATATAAGATCTTCTGAATTACAAAATTTTTAAAAAATCGAATATTTAGATGGAGTATTTCTTCTTATAGTGTTATTTTTGAATTAAAACAATAATTATAAAGGCTTCCATAGGCTCAGTCAAAATCTCAGTCCTCCTCGTTCAACTCCGTTCCATAATGACTCAATTCCTTAGTCCCTGAATTCTCCTACAATGGGGTTTCTGTTACATAGCTTTTAAGCTCAGGAGGAAATAACATATGTGACATGTACCAACAATCCCCAGCCTTCTTCCCAAGCTTTAGTGGGGAAGTGAGCCATCAGTGATGGATGGGAGGAAGATCATACGGTTACCGGAAGTCAGAAATCGAAGATTCGAATATTGAGTCTGCAACTTAATCTAAAACTCAAATCCCTGTCCTCCTTTTAAGATTTTACATATTTTTAGGGAAAGGGGAAGGGAAGGAGAAAGAGAGAGAAATATCAATCGGCTGCCTCTCCCATACGCCCAACCAGGGACCTGGCCTGCAGCTCAGGCCTGCGCCCTGACCGGGAACTGAACCGGTGACTTTTTGATTTGCAGAACAATGGCCAACCCACTGAGTCGCACTAGTCAGCAGAGTGAAAAATTCCTGCATATATAGATAATATGATTGAATATGTCTGGCAAAATGTAAACTAATTTTCATGTTACTAGTTATTTCCAGAAATGATTAAAAAGCTAAATTTTTATTGTTTTAAATAGTTAAATTATTAAATCAAAGAACACTGAGATTCATGGAACTAAGTACTAGTAGAAATAAGGTATTAATGTCCTAAACATAAAAAAAAATTGAAGAATTTAAAAGTACAGAATGAGATGTACCTTTTTTTTAATAATACATCAGCCCATTCCTTTACTTCTATGCTTTTTTGACATTTTTGAAAGTGCTCTTGTTCATAAAATGATTCCAGCATCTCTATATAAACTTTAAATTTAAGGATCTGAAAGTCTTTGGTAAGACTACTGGTAGCTTAATATAAGAAGAAAAGAGAAGCTCAAATAAAATTAACTTCTCTAAAGTCAATGAGAAATCAGCTAGACAAATATCCAAAATCTTAAGTACAGATTTACATTGACTTTATGTGCTATAAATCTCAAATTTCTTCACAGTCCTTTACTCTTACCCGTTTTCTCCTTTTGTAAGTACCTTTTGACTTTCAATACAGTAGGAATTTTTATTTAAAAGGCAGGCTGAGTGTGTGTCCTGTGTGTATTTTTCACCAGCACATGACAATCATCCAGAGCAATTCATGTGTTCCCGCTTCATGTTCCGCTCCGTGTCCCACTCCGTAATAGCCTCCAACTGAAGTCAACTAATAGCTCCACAATTTCAAACAAATTTTATTAGTAAGAAAAGTAAACTTAGGCCCAGAGATGATGATTACTGAATCATCAATATGAACAGGTCTTTAAGTGTTATATACTAGAAAGCTTCTGGTTTTACCCTCCCCTAGGCGTATGTCAGTTTCCATTTGGCCTCAAAGTGAAAGCAGTTATCAGTGCAATTCCCTGAGTGCCCTGTTCTTTTGGCTACAACCAACACAAAAAATGCTTCCTGAATGACATTAACTCCAAGCTCTGGTTCGGTGCCAAACGGAATTAGCTCACCTGCCAATTATGTCTTGAACCAACAACTACAAGGGGCACTGAAATAAGGTAGTTTAAAAACCCAATCAGCCAGACAGCAGGGTTCTATACCAGCAGGAAAGGGCAGGTAATCTCTTTCCTTAAGTTAAATTGACCTGGTTGCTATGTCTGCTAATCGATCCTAAATACAGTTCCCAGGCAGGAAACCACTGCATTTGTCATTTATTGAAAGAGGCTCCCCCTGGCTAGGTTCCAAGTCAACAGGAACTCACAAATCTCTCTCCCGGAACTGTGTTTCCTGCTCCAGGCTGGCTCTGAATGGAATCAGATCCTGTGGTTAAGTAACCAGTAAGCTAAACAATCACGGAGACCCGAGGCTTATCACGGCAACTGTTGTGATGACCTACTTTTAGCACTTTATTCTTTTCCAAATGAGCCAACAATATCTGATAGGATCATAATACAGGGCAAAGGGCATAGTGCTTCCTTACAGAGGTGCAGAAAGAGAAGAAAATCAGTTACCTAGAAAAATTTCCACAAGTTAGAACTTAATTTAAGGTAAGTTTGGAAGAATTCGTTGAATTTAGGTAAAGCTATAGGAGAGCATATTAGGCTGGGGAAGTGGGAGAGGAAGTGTGGATGTGAGTTAAGCTTTTGAGACACTGGGTAATGTGAATAGAGCAAAAAGGTTCGTAAAAAATACTGAAGATGTGCCTTTGGGTTTTTAGCTGTATGAGTGACACCTGAAAGGGGAGACGCGGGATTCAGGACAAAGCATGGGTAGACCAGTACATGGACTATCTACCCTAAAACTACTTTTTGGTTATAATGGTTTAACAGACCATTCTACAATCTGCAAATGATACACATAGGGGTCAGTAACTTTTTGGAGGCTTTATGCTGCATCTTTGATAATTCACTCCTCTTCAATTCCACAGAACAGGAGCTCTGAGGCTACCCATACTCCTCTTGTCTGCTGTGGCATGAACCAGACTAAGTTTGTGAACAGAGACACAGTTGAATATGACCTAACAGAACGTGGCAGGCAAGAAAACAGATGGCTGGGAGGAAGGGTGGTATAGGTTCTCTCTATTCATGAATACTTCCTCTCATTTTTCAGAGATCCAGGCAAGTTTTATAAATAAGCAGAGCAGACAGTCCTCTATCCCCAAAACATCAACCTAGCTGCTTTTCTTCCCATCATTTTACTTAATTTGTTCCTTAAGCCTTTTCTTGTTTCAAAAAAGCCCCTTATAAAAATGCAAATGCATCCAGAAAAGGAGTTAGGTTTAAACATCAATTGACACCTAGTATCTAATAATCAAAACAGCTTTGGTATTTTAGAAAAACAGTAGAATATATTTCTCCCCCTCAAAAGATTCTATAATCAAGTATATTTGAGGAACATCATATAGTTCCCTCTTGTAGATTCACAACACACACTAACATTTTAAAGGCACTAGAAGTTCAGTAATAAAATTTTTGTTAAAGTATTTTCAAATCTCTTTAACTACCAAACCATATTTCCCCTACAGAATATCTATTAATATATTTTAAGATATGAATATCTTTTAGTCACAGTTTGAAAAACACAAAATTAAAACAAGTCAATAACTGGTAATAAAGCACAGAGAGACCATTAGGGTGGGGTGCACCAGGAAGGATGAAAGAAGATAGGAAAACAAGGACAGATCTTTTCTACTTTATAATTTTATTCAAAAAAATCACGTCATTGATAATAGATCCCTAAAGAATGAATGCATGATCCACTCTATAATTATCTGTCCCTTTCCAAACAATATTAACCTCAGGCCCATTTCTAGAGCATTAGGAGTTCTCTGTCCCACTCATTCCCACACTGCAGCCAAAAGAAGTAGAACGAAGCAGAAAGCTGAACCTACCATAGGATTTTTTACTCTCCCACTATGCAGAGTAGTTAGCAGTCGGGAATTAAAGATCTTGGTGAATGACCATCTTTATAAATGATCCTTTTTGTGCTACTGATATCAAATGCAACTTACCAGCTCTGCAATTCGGCAAAAGCTTGTTTCATTTTCTTAATGGAAGCATCCATCTCTTCTTTCACTATAACTCGATATCGTGCAAGAGACACTGTGCAGCGCTGGAGGTCCTTCACAGATTTTTCAATATTGGAACCTTGGGAAAATCCCAAACATCAGTTTTACAAAGCATAAGGTAACTTGAAAGACGGACCTGAACACCTAGGCATGTAACGTAACAATTGTGTGGACTATGAGTGTTTCCTAAAGGGCCATCTTCTTCCACAAAAAACTAAACTTTTCATAGATTTAAAAATATAGTAAGTACCCTAGCCAAGATGGAGTAATAGGAATTTAATTTACCCTCCTGTCTTATACAACTAAACACACGCAGTGTCTAAAACGGTGGTTCTCAGACAGTGGACAACAGGCAGCACTTTTCCGAGAAAACAGACGAAAGAAGTGAGGTCTGTGAGTGCCCCCAGAGCGTTTCCAGGCTGCAATGCAAAGAGGAGAGCTCCTAAACTGGGCCGGGAAACCTCCCTGAGTTCAGGTGATGGCGTTGAGAATGCAGGGAGGCCAAAGTTAGAATTCTCGAGGCAGAGTACTAGAGAGGAGAGAGCTACACGAAGATGAGAGATTTCTACGAAGATCTACAGAGGATTCCAAATGCACGAATGTGAGGAAATGACTCAAGACAAGGAAAAGAACCGCTGGAAAGAGCAGGGGTACAATCCCCAGAGCTCACCCATGAACAGTTGTGTTTTCTTTTTTTTTAGTCCTCAGCTGAGAACGTCTGTTATTTTAGAGAGAGAGGAAGAAAGAAAGAGAGAGAGAGAGAGAGAGATCGAACAGCCCCCTTCTATACTCACCCCAACCAGGGATTGAACCTACAACCCAGGCACGTGCTCTGACTGGGAGTTGAACCTGCAAGCCCATGTTGTATGGGACAACGCTCCAACCAACTGAGCCACCCCGTCAGAGCCAGACCAGAAAGAACTCATTTTCATACCAGCCAGAGTGGGGCACTAGATACAGCACTTGGAAATGCTCACTAATAGGTCAAAACTAGCTCTAGAGTAAAGGTGCTCTAGTACCACCCAACAAAGCTTAAAAGCAAGTCTCCAGCTGTTTCCAAATAACAATCCCAGAACAAATCACAAGAATATTTTTAGAAATACAAAAATATTTAGCAACCAACAAAGCAAAACTTACATCTGGCATCTGATAAAAAATTACTAGACATGTAAGAGGCAGAAAAATATAACCCATAATGAAAAGTCAATTAACAGAAACTGATGTAGAAAAGACACAGATGCAGAATCAAGCAGATACAACATCAAAACAGCTAATATAATCCATATGTTCAAGAAGGTACAGGAAAGCGTAAACATGTTAAGGAAAGACATGGAAGATATTTGAAAGACCCCAACTGAACCTCTACAAATGCAAAAAAACAATGTCTAAGATGAAAAAGACACTAGGTAGAATTAACAGAAGGTTAGAAACTTTTAAGAAAAAGAGTAATGAATTTGAAGACAGTATATTTAGAAACTATCCCAAATGATTCTGGCCAAGATGGAGACATAGGTAGGTCCACTGCCCTTCCTCACACAATGAAAAGAAGGGAAATGACAAATTTAAAAACGAAAAATGGTCAGAAATGCCACAAAATTGAACTGTATGGAAGTTCAACAACCAAGGAGTTAAAGAAGAAACACACTTCCAGACCAGGAGGAGGGGCAAAGATGGGCAGCCAGGTAGAGAGGATGCACAGCAAGGTGGCAGCTGGCAGACCAGGCAGTCCCACATTCCCATGCGGATAAACCGGGAGGAACAACTGGGGAATGAGACAGACTGCGCAACCCAGGGTCCCAGCGCTGGGAAAGAAAGCCTCATAACCTCTGGTTGAAACCTGTGGGGGTTGCGGCAGCAGGAAAAACTCTCTGTCATTTAGAATGGAAGGGCAGATAAAGTGCTTCCCAGACAAGGTCAAGTTAAACAACTTCATCACCAAGCCCTTATTATATGAAATGTTAAAGGGACTTACCTAAGAAAAAGAAGATAAAAAATGTGAACAGTAAAATGACAACAAACTCACAACTACCAACAACTGAACCTACAAAACAAACAAACAAAAATTAAGCAAACAACTGGAACAGGAACAGAATCACAGAAATGGAGATCATATGGAGGGTTATCAGCAGGGAGGGGGTGGAGAGGAAAAGGTACAGGGAATAAGAAGTATAAATGGTAGGCACAAAATACACAGGGGGAGGTTAAGAATAGTATAGGAAATGGAGAAGCCAAAGAACTTACACGTATGAACCATGGACTTGAACTAAGGGGGAGGCATGCTGGTGGGAGCGTGGGTGCAGGGCAGAGGGGGATAAAGTGGAAGAAAAAAACTGGACAACTATAATAGCATAATCAATAAAATATACTTAAAAAAGAAGCTATCCAAAATGAAATGAAATACAGTAAAAAAAACAAGATTAAATAAAAGCCTATTTGAATAGATTTTAGAATATAATTCACCATGTAGACATTGCAATGTCACCAATGTCAAAAGTTAAATATACAGCTAATAGCTGGAATCATGGATCTTAGAAGTTTATACTGATTCAGATATAGATTTTTAATTTTTTATTTAAATTCTTCTTCATATCAACTTGATTTCTTTAAAAATCTAACTAAAAGCTTTCAAGCCTTGTGCCTTTATTTTGTTTGAATATTGTCAGACTTGCTTTTCTGCATTAAGCTGAGGTTTATGTTAGAAAGACAAAAATGTAGAGCTTCACTAATTAATTTTAGCTCATGCGGAATAAATAATTCAATAAAGAATTATAGGTTACAAGTGTCTTTTACATTTCTATGTTTAATTTGTTTAGTGGAGTGGACTGCTACATTTAGATATATGATACTCAAAAGGGCTATTATCTCTGTTTAATTATTGATTGATTAAATGACTACTATAGTTAAACTGTAAAAAAAAAACAACAAAAGCTACCACTAGTGAATGCAAGGTACTTAAAAAAATGATCTTCTTTAAAGCTAGAAACTGACAGAGTGCAGTAAGACCATGAAGTTGTGAAGAGAAATGAAAATATTTCTTTCAAATGTCATGTCAGAGGTGGCAGAGGTTTTTACTATTGTCAACCAGGAGATAAAAAAGAAAGAAACAGCACAAAAATGTTGCAGTAAAGCAAATAAAAGAAATAAATTAATGGCAGCGTAAAAGTTATCCTGGCAGTAGAGTGTGACTTTCATTCACAGAAAGAATCCCCACTGTTATAACAAGACTGTATGGCATCTGAACTATTGTACTATTAGACTCCACTGTGTACACAGAGTCAGGTAAGAACTGGATAATCACTGCCTGGTAAACTTGAAAAAGATAACCTACAGAACCTTCTCAGATCTTATCTGTGGGAACAAAGAGGTAATTTGCCCTCCCTTAGCCGAAAACACAGATTTTTGTTTTCTGTGACAGGTGGGCTAGGTCTCTGGTTTACCTAGCTTTTTGTTGGTGGAGAGCGGAACATCTTCCATGCCCAGATTTGAAAACTGAGGTCTTGTGAGAGATTTGCCCGCATTCCTATTTTGTTGAGAATTCTGAGTAGGGTGCACAGTCAAAGACTTGACCTCAAAATCAGAGACACCATTTTCCAGTAGGGATCCTGTCAAAGAAACAGGAGAGTGTTTTAGCAAGATTTAAGGGTAAATCAATCAGTCTTAAGTGTACACAAAGAAAAAGGTAAAAATATTTCAGGCAAAACTATGTTTATTTCTTTAAGTTTTTTGTTCAAAACTATGCTTCTTAAATGGCTGAGAACAAATCACTGAGCAAATCAGTTGAACGAGGCCCTCTCACTTAGCCCTCGGCAGCGTCCTGAAGGAAGAAGTCCATAGCGACCCCTCTCTAGATAGGCTAGCTCCATCCTTGTACCGTGTTAGCTTCCTGGGAAGCCCTGGGCACAAGGAAGTGAACAGAGTCAACATCACAACTTCTGGTAGTTCTGTAAGTTCTGTTGAGGAAAAAACCGCTTTACACTGTCCTAGGGAATGAAGAGTTTTAAAAGCTTTAGGGAACAGAAAGGGTAAAGCATTAGAAAATGAGAGGAGAGCCAGCTTCCCCCCAAACTGAAGACTATCTTTGGTGGGTTTGAGGTCAACTTAGGTGATATATTTTTCTCCGTCTTTTTGTGTTTGTGCAACTCATCAATGAAAGAACATACAGAAGTACATTTATAAAGCCAGTAGCAACAGAGCAAGGGAACCTGGATTAACAAACAAATAATTTTAAAACTATTTTAAAAGAGATAGGCCCAATATCTTCCCAACACTCATCAAAATGGTCCATAAAACAAAACATAAAATATTTAAATTTATAACTAACACTAATCTTAATTCTTTGTTAGAAAACAAATGTGAGATTATGAAAACCAAGTGTCTACTTCTCATGAAGGCCGTGGGTTTAGAGTTATTATTACATATTTCTCACCATGTTGGTACTTAGAATAATAATACCAACATCAAGTCATTACCATAATTTTCCTTAATAAGTATGCAATTTTTAAAAATCTTAATGTCACCTTCTGTAGTTTCTAAGTACTAAGGGACTATTAAATTATAAGATTTCCACCGGACTGCTTTAGACTAAAATTAAAATACAAGACAATGGAAAATAATTATATTTTTCTAGACCTTTATAAAATATGACTCTTTCGCATGAGAAGTAACAAAAACTAAAAAGTAAGACTAACTAGATTTAATTTATTGACTGCTTTCTAAACCAGGAAGCCCCTGGCTGAGAACGTGACTTTTCAAAGACCTGTTAATAAACTCACCTGTCCTGTCCAGCACATCTGGCGTGGCAGACTCAGCATCCTCCAGTTCTTTGGCATCTATTGACAGTGTCTCCATGCCTTCACTGAGGGAGTCCACAGACTCGGTGTCATTGATGGCACCGTTAGCATGGTAACCATTGATACCACCTTTTTCTGAAGAAGGTGTGGACTGCTCCTCTTGAATGGAAACCGATTTACTGGAATCTGGGATACTGTTACTTGCTTCTGCTGCAGGTTTTGGTTTGGTTTTCTTCTTTTTGTTCTAATGGTTGTTAAAGATTTGAAAAAAAGAAAAGAAAGAGAAGATCCCCCATCCAGAGAGGTACTCTAGTTACCCAAAGGCAACCAATGTTACCAGTTTCTCAAATGCTTTTCTAGAAATTGAACACATTTCTGTGTGTATTGAATTGCTGACGAAAATAACATGTAAAATACTTTGGATAAACTCAAACACATAAGTATAAGAAATTTATGCATGGCAAAACCCACCGTATGCAAAATCAAAAGATAAATTACAAAGTGTGAAAAAATATGTGCAATTTATCCACAAAGAGCTAACTACATAGAGTTCTAATAAACAAACAAACAAATAACCCAATAGAAAAGAAATGGTATAGGATATAAGCATATGGAATGAAATGCAACCTCAGTAATAAGAGGCATAAATTAAACATGCTCTGCAGAAAATTCTGGGAAGATGGCAGAGGAGGAAGCACTGGGAATTTGTCGCCCCACCTAGCCTACCTTAAATGGGCTCAGAACATCTACATTAGCCTACAGCTGGGCAAAACCATCTAACACAGTAGAGTACCTATCAGTTGTTCACCCTCACTATCAGGTGGCCGACTGGGAGCTGCAGCTGCCCAGCATCACGAGAAAGAATTGTACTACATATAGATAGCCTGGAAAAAGATCAAAATTCAAAGTGTGGTTCTGCCGAATGCTATTGCTTTCACACCATCCCAAAGTAAAAAAAAATCATAGGTCAAACCATTTTAGGTTGGGGTCCATCTGTATAACATACCAAAACTTTTGTAACCATGTATGGTGATTGATGTTAATTAGAGTTACTTATTTTTTTTTTTAAAGATTTTATTTATTTATTTTTTAGAGAGAGGGGAAGGGAAGAAGAAAGAGAGGAAGAGAGACATCAATGTGTGGTTGCCCCCCATGCTCTCCCAACTGGGAACCTGGCCTGCAGCCCAGGCATGTGCCCTGACTGGGAATTGAACCGTCGACCCCTGGTTCACAAGCCCACACTAAATCCACTGAGCCACACCAGCCAGAGCTATTTCACAATACATATAAATATTAGATCATTATGTTGTATCCTCAATTTTTAAAAAAAGTAAAACATAAAGCCTTCATTGGCAAATTAGTTCAGATACCAGCTTAGAATAAAAGCCAGAGGGAAAAAAGAGAGTTCTGGAGATGGATGGTAGTGATGGTTGTACAACATTATGAATGTATTTAATATCGCTAAGCCATACACTTAGAAACGGTTAAAATGGTAAATGCTGTGTGTTTTCTATAGTAAGAAACATTTGGAAAAAAACTGTACTACAATGTCATTTTTAATCTACTAGATTAGCAAAGGTCAAAAAGTTGGATTACACTGCAGGACTGACAGGGTTGAGGGTGACACTGCAGGGCTGACAGGGTTGAGGGTGACACTGCAGGGGCTGACAGGGTTGAGGGTGACACTGCAGGGCTGACAGGGTTGAGGTGGTGGAGAAACAGGCATTCTCCTATATTACTTGTGGGAGTGCATAGTAGTATTCTCTGTGGCAATCTGGTAATACTTATCAAAATTACAAATGTGTAACACACCCTTTACCTAGTAATCCACATCTAGGAATCTATCCTCAGCAATACTAACACATGTGCAAAATTATATATGTACAAGTTTATTCACTGAAGTATTCATAATAGTAGCAAAGGATTGGAAACAACCCAATGTCGATCAATAAAAGGACTAGTTAAATTAGTTACGGTACATTCAAACAGTAGGATGCCTACACATCCATAAAAAACAAGAAAGCTCTTTATATATTGACCTAAGTTCCAAATATATTATATTTTAAAAAAACAGCCCTAGCAGGTGTGGCCCAGTGGATTGAGTGCTGGCCTGCAAACCAAGGGGTGGCCGGTTCGTTTCCCAGTCAGGGCACATGCCTGGACTGCGGTCTGGGTCCCCAGTGGGGGATGCATTGAGAGGCAAGCACACATTGATGTTTCTCTCCCTCTCTTTCTCCCTTCGTTCCCCTCTCTAAAAATAAATAAATAAAATCTTTAAAAAAACAGGCAAAGAGGAGAATACATACTCCTATTTGCTCATATATGCTTAAAATAATCCTGGAAGATAAATGAGAAATTGATGATTCTGTCTGCCTCTGGGGTGGGGAACCAAAAGCCTGGGGGCAGGGACAGGCTAAAAGCACTTCAGCGCACTAACTTTTGTAGCTTTGAGTTTGGAGCCATAGGAGGACATTACCTAGGCAAATAACAAAATTAAAACAAACAAAAAAGTCCTTTACCTTTTATTTTGACAAACCACAGCTCTAGAAGCGACACTTAACTCCACTGCCAAGGCTAGGCTGCCACGACTCTCAATTCCCCCCACACCCTTCTCAGGACCCTGCTTTACAGGGGGGCCCTGCTGGAACTCCGGGGAGCCCTCTCTCCTCCCCACAGCTCTCGCCTGTCCTTCTCTTAAATACCTTCTCCCACATAAACTGGCTAAGTTTTCAGATCGCTGTCCCATGGACGTACTAACTGTCCCAGTAACTAACTGCTCATGGTCACACCCTACTGAACTGATCCCAGCGGTTAACTGGATTGGACTTGAGCCTTTGGGACTGCTAAACAGAAGCCATTTTTCCTCCTCTAATTTTTAAGAAATTTATGCGTGTCCAACACAAGCTTTTCCAGCTTCACGTATATATTACATCATTAAATAACTTACTATCCTGGATTAATCGATTAAAAAACTGATGTTTTCCAGAGCACAAAGAGCTTTTTATGTTAGGTGAAAGCAACATATAGGAAGACGTTAAGCAAATATACAAAGCTACAGTTTGGAGAGCTTCAGAGGAATCTGTAGTAATATTAGGTTTTCCTTGAAAAAAACTCTCAAGGGTCATTGGGCCAAGTGGAATTTGGTCAAGACTTAACTGATGACCTAACGAAGTGATTTATGGTCATCAAAAAAGCAGCCCAGAACCCCCGTCCTAACCTCATATAGGAAAAGAATTTTACAAAGGGATTTCATAGAGATACCTGATTAAAATTCATACTTCAAACCCTGACTGGTGTGGCTCAGTTGGTTGAGGGTCATCCTGTAAAGCAAAAGGTCGCTGGCTGGGTTCCCAGTCAGGGCACATGCCTGGTTTACGGGTTCAGTCCCCAGAAGGGGCACAATGACAGGCAACAGATCAATGTTTCTCTCTCTCCCTTTACCTCGCCCTAAAAATAAATAATTTTTTTCCTTTACATTTTCTTTTAAAAATTTTATTTACTTATTTTTGGAGAGAGGGGAAGGGAGGGAGGAAGAGAGGGAGAGAAACATCAATGGGTGGTTCCGTCTCTCACACACCCCCTGCTGGGGACCTAGCCTGCAACCCAGGCATGTGCCCTAGACAGGGAATTGAACCAGTGACCCTTTGGTTTGCAGACTCGTGCTCAATCCACTGAGCTACACCAGGCAGGGCATAAAATCTTTTTAAAAAATCCATACTTCAAGTATTTCCTAAAGGAGCTAGATCTAGAGTACAGAGCTGTGGAAAGCATTTTGAGACCAGCTACTATCCTCTGAGGAAAGTATTTTGGTTTCAAGTGGATAAGGAGAAGGAAATGAGAACTAGTATGTTACAAATTAGATACTAGTATTTGTTAGTATTATTTTCCTATTTTGGGGGTAAGCAAACTAAGGCACACAAAGGTTAAAGGAGAACAGGATATAAATCCCATTCTGACCGAACTCAGCCCAAGTTCTCACTCCCTAAATAGGAACATCAGACCCCTCTGTATAGCTAATAGTAGCAAAGCCCCTCTCTAGGCTTTAAGTCGAAGCTCATTAATATCAGAGACTATAACACACTTATCTGACCTAAACATCTAAACTATTTTAACTAATCTATGATATGAATGATGTTGAAAGCCATGGACTACTACATCACTCTCTCTGGTGGAGCTCTGCTTTAACTGACACACTCTCATGTTTCACTCTGACTAGTATTAAATATACCCTCCTCAAACGCCCGTGGCAGGGTGTTTCCTGTATTAAGTCATAGAGAGGAGATTATATCATACTCTATATACACAGCTGTGTTTCAACATCACAGATGACTTTTTAAAACCAGGTGTACTAAAGATGCATATGTAGATCTTTTCCTTCGAATATTTTGCAGAGCCTAAATATTTTTATAATAAAAATATCATGCTTTTAAATTTCATTCGTTTTTACCTTTTTCTTGCCTGTTACTGTCCATTCTTTGAGTACTTCACTGGCACTACCTGTAACAGAAACCAATTACAGATTTTCTCTCTTAGCCCATGCATAGTCAAGGAGGAATTAATGTACCTGCATTCTGTAATTGCTGGAGAATTTCTAAAGTTCCTAACAGGAAAAGTTAAGGTTCAAGTCTCTGAGCTAATGTAATGAAATAATCATATCGTTCTGATCTTTTGTAATACCTGCCCATTCAGATTCCCCTGCTCCATGTAACTCCCTCAGTAAGTTCTTTCAAGAAGAGACTAACGTACCCTGACCATTTTGAAATTCCTTTTTCTCTTTTAAAGTATATTTTATTGATTATGCTATTACAGTTGTCCAATTTTTTTCTCCCCTTTATT
This sequence comes from Macrotus californicus, assembly GCA_007922815.1. Classification (NCBI taxonomy): domain Eukaryota; kingdom Metazoa; phylum Chordata; class Mammalia; order Chiroptera; family Phyllostomidae; genus Macrotus; species Macrotus californicus. Next base: position 84,989 of record VMDR010002534.1, read on the forward strand.
TCCCTCCACCCTGCAAACTCCCTCCCATCAGCATTCCCCCCCTTAGTTCATGTCCATGGGTCATATGTGTAAGTTCTTTGGCTTCTCCATTTCCTATACTATTATTAATCTCCCCCTGTCTATTTTGTACCTACCATTTATGCTTCTTATTCCCTGTACCTTTCCCCCCATTCTCTCCCCTCTCCTTCCCCACTGATAACCCTCCATGTGATCTCCATTTCTCTGATTCTGTTCCTGTTCTAGCTGTTTGCTTAGTTTGTTTTTGTTTTTTTAGGTTCAGTTGTTGATCATTGTTTGTTGTCATTTTACTGTTCACAGTTTTGATCATCTCCTTTTTCTTAGATAAGTCCCTTTAACATTTCATATAAGGGCTTAGTGATGATGAACTCCTATAACTTTACCTTATCTAGGAAGCACTTTATCTGCCCTTCCATTCTAAATCATAGCTTGGCTGGACAGAGTAATCTTGGATGTAGATCCTTGCCTTTTATGATTTTAAGTACTTCTTTCCAGCCCCTTCTTGCCTGCAAGGTTTCTTTTGAGAAATCAGCTGATAGTCTTACGGGAACGCTCTCTTTTTCCCTTGCACCTTTTTAAGATTCTCTCCTTACCTTTTAACCTTGGGTAATTTAATTACAAAGTGCCTTAGTGTGTGCTTCCTTGGGTCCAACTTCTTTGGGACTCTGAGCTTCTTGTACTTCCTGGAAGTCAATTTCCTTTGCCAGATTGAGGAAGTTCTCCTTCATTATTTGTTCAAATAAGTTTTCAATTTCTTAGTCTTCCTCTTTTCCTTCTGGCACCCCTATGATTTGGATGTCGGAACGTTTAAAGTTGTCCCGGAGGTTCCTAAGCCTCTCTTCATTTTTTTTTGAATTCTTGATTTTTCATTCTGTTCTAGTTGAATGTTTATTTCTTCCGTCTGTTCCAAATTGTTGATTTGAGTCCCAGTTTCCTTCCCTTCACTGTTGTTTCCCTGTACATTTTCCTTTATTTCACTTTGCACAGACTTCACTTCTTCCTCTATTTTATGACCACACTCAACCATTTCTGTGAGCATCCTGATCACCAGTGTTTTGAGCTCTGCATCTGATAAGTTGGCTATCTCTTCATTGCTTAGTTATATTTCTGGAGTTTTGATCTGTTCTTTCATTTGAGTCATATTTCTTTGCCTCAGCTCACCTACATTATAAGGGGTGGAGCCTTAGATATTCTCCAGGGTGGGGCAATCCATGTCACTGTGTTGTGGCTCTGTATGTGGGAGAAGGGTACGAAAGGGAACAATGCCGCTTGCTCGGCTCTTGGCCAGCTTTCAGTCACTTCTCCTGCTATCTACCCATAAGCAAACTGAGCTCTTCTGGTGCTGCTTCCCAGATGGGTGGGTTTGTGTATGTTCTAGGACCCTGTGGGTCTCTCCAATGAACTCTCCTGTGAGGCTGGGAGTTTCTCCTGCCACTGCAATCCCCACAGATTTTTACAGTCAGAGGTTTTGAAGCTTTCTTTTCTTGCATTGGAATATTGGGTTGCACAGTCTGTCTTGCTCCCCAGTTGTTCCTCCTGGCTTATCCAAATGCAAATGCAGGACCCGCTGACTTGACTACCTCTGGTCCTCCAGCTGCCACTTTGCCGTGAGTCCTCTCCACCCTGACTGCCTTTCTCCGCTCCTACTGGTCTGGATGAATGTTTTTTCTTTAACTCCTTAGTTGTCAGACTTCCATACAGTTCGATTTTCTGGCAGTTCTGGTTATTTTCTGTTTTTAAATTTGTTGTTGTTCTTTTGGTTGTGCAGGGAAGCAAAGTCTATCTACCTACGCCTCCATCTGGGCCGGAAGAGACCAAAATTCTTTTATTTATATAGCTCAGACCGAATACAAAGAAGAGTGCTTTCGGCCCAAGTATGCCAATTTCTCTCCTTCTGAAGATTACATACCACCTTGGCTACACTGTTTTAGAGGCTTGTACACTACCCTAGACCCAAATACTAACATTATAAAGAAAAGTGATGACAATGAAGAGAAACCTTATAGTGTTTGGATCTGCTTATTCTCTAGTGGCAGAAAAATAGGAATGAGGAGACGTAATCTGATGTAGCTATTCAATGATGAGATATCTTTTTAAAATGGCATGGTATGTTATATTATCGTGGGGTCTACTGTATCATCTACGAAACACCAGGTTGCTGAATGAATGTTATAGAAGTCTGAAGCAACTTCTACTTGAACAAACACAAACTTATTAAAAAACTGAACTAGGATTACCTTCCATAAACGCTTGTACTGTTTTGTCCACACAATTGTCAAAGTGCTGCAAAACCAGGATGATCTCATTGTTGCTCTTGTTGGGAACTATTGCACGCACTGCATTTATCTGGAAAAGATGACAAGGTCATTTAATTTTAACAACTGAAGCCTATTGCAGAGTGACATTTCATTCTCAACAATATGTATCACTCTTTAGCATCAGTGAGAGTACATACAACCCTCTCACTGGGCATGATTAATAGATGAGTGATAACAGCACATAAAAATTTATTTCAAAACTTAGAAAACCAGAACATTTCTGGAAATAGAAGCCATGTACTAGATTTTATTACAAGAAAGGGAGGTTTAATTTAGGTACCAGGTGTTAATTTTAGCATCAACATTTCCTCATTTTTAGCATATTGTACAGAAAGGTGGAAAGTTTAATGAACTTTTGCCCATAACAACTTAGATTTTTATAGAGCATTTTTCAAAACATTTTATTTCATATCATTTAATTGTATAACACTATGAAGATAATTTAAATTACTATAAACTATTTCAGGCATACAAAACATAATGAACATTCACTGTGTGACAGCAAGTTTTCTTTAATCCTTACTCAAGGACATTTTTTTATTGCTATTTAGAGAGGAAGGGAGAGAAACATAGATGTGAGACAGGAGCATAGGATGGTTGCCTCCTGTATGCACTCCAGCTGGGGACTGTACTGCTCAGACTGGGCATTGTATGTTCTTGGACCAAGGATCGTGTGCCTGGACCAAGGATTGTAAGCACCTGGGCCAGTGACCCAACCTGAAACCTAGGTATGTGCCCTGACTGGGCATCAAACCCCCAACCTTTCGATTAGTAGATGACACTCCAACCAACTGAGACATACTGGCCAGGGTGAGATAACTTAATAAAATAAAATACAGGCAAACCTTGGTTCTTGAACAATTCAGTTCTTGACCAAGTTATTCACAAGAACAATTTCTCAGTTGTTTAAGAAAACTTTAGGTTTCAATTCTCTACCCAAAACCTTTTCGTGCTGATAACTGTATGATCAGTCACACATCTCTCAGGTGACAAAGGAGATTCGGTTTTCAAATAAATCACTTCTCGGACAGTTTTCCATAACGGATTAATAATTTCGAGGACCAAGGTTCCATTGTAGATGCAATTGAAGCCCCCATGAAGTCCCTCATAAATCTCGTCTCCCTTTTCTCCACCGTCAATTTGATGTTACTTCAATATACATTTTGCATTTTTAAAATGTATGTATGTATCCACAGGTAGTATAGAACATATACTATTGTTTTGCATTATGTAAATATTACCATGTCATACATATCTATATTCAATTTGCTTTTTTCATGTAACACTGTTCAGTTTTTTTCATGTTGATAAATACATCTCTTACTTAACTGCTACACAGCATTTCCATTGTGCGAATATAGCCAATTTATTCATTCTCCTGTTGATAGACACTTAACATTTCCGATGTTTAGCCAGTATGAAAAATGCTGAACATTCCTATGCTTATTTGCTGCTGAATACTCAGTACCTAAAACAATGTTTAGCAAATTTTAAGAAAAAAAAATTGAGTCTTGCCCTGGCTGGTATGGCTCAGTGGATTGAGTGCTGGCCTGTAAACCTTAGGGTCGCCAGTTCAATTCCCAGTCTAGGGCACATGCCTGGGTTGCAGGCCAGGTCCCCAGTTGGGGCAGATGAGAGACAACCACACACTGATGTTTCTCTCCCTCTCTTTCTCCCTCCCATCCACTCTCTAAATATAAATAAATAAAATCTTGAAAAATAAGTTGGGTTTTCTGTGCACAGTGAGAGAATGTCTCTTGTATATAACCACTAGTAGAACTCCTAAATAGTAGGGCATCTGCAAATTTATTAGATAATGCCAAATTGCTCTTTCAAATAGGTATGTCAATTTTGTCAGATGTATTCCCAAGGCATTTTAATTTTTTTGAGATTAAAAATATATAATTTGTAATTATTGTACATTGTTTTCATTTTTTTAAAAGATTTTATCTATTTACTTTTAGAGAGAGGCGAAGGGAGGGAGAAAAGAGGGAGAGAAACGTCAATGTGTGGTTGTCTCTCACATGCCCTCACTGGGGACCTGGCCCACAACCCAGGCCTGTATCCTGACTCGGAATCCAACCAGGGTCCCTTTGGTTCGCAGCCCGCAATCCATCCACTGAACCACACCAGCCAGGACTATTGTTTTCATTTTTACGTATCAATTTTTATCCAGCAACCTTGATGAACTCTCAGTATTCCTAATATTTGTCACTTTCTTGGTTTTTCTATGTACATAAACTGTATTGCATATAAATAATGGCAGGTTTTTTTACTTCCTTTCCAATCCTTACAATTTTCATTTTT
>VMDR010002535.1:0-89636 GCA_007922815.1 Macrotus californicus
ATCTGTGAAAGAACAGAGGCAAATAAAATATAATAATCTGTCTTGTTTATTTCCCCAAAAGTACAATAGAAACCCTTTTCTGTAACTATTAGAGACTGATTCAGGTTCCTCTCAGAGAAGGGTTGGGACTGATTGATTTCACCTGTAATTAACCAAACCCCCAAACTTCTCTATGCTTTTTTTATCTTGTCAGAATTTGTGCTGGGGAAAGGTTGGTTGCCCTTCTAGATATTTTGGGTTCATTTTTGGAGTCAATTCTGACAGGGTCCAAGAATGTAATCACCCCTGAGAATGTGCACAGCTACATTATTTGTGCTTATCAGCGTCTTCTCAGCACAATTTGGGGAGAGGCAGTGGGGATGAGGGCAGAATTGTTGAACCGGATGATTTGTTTGTTTGCTGTCTGTTCAGATTCCAAACTGCCCCCCATTCCATACTGTTGTCTTAGACTCAGCTGAGTTCCATTTATCCCTGCACTGAGGCAGGCCTCCACCCAACCCACACTAGGAGCCCACCCTCCCCGGATTGAAAGTGGATCAGTTCTGTTACCTATAAATTCTTTCTGGAGTTCAGAGCTTCCCTGCATATACTACTTTTGGTTAACTCCATGGAAAATTACGAAATTTTTGGTCCAGGTTTCTCCTGTTATCACATTAGCAAAGGTCTCCAAAGGCCTTCTATAGAGTTGGAAGTGAAAGTCTGGGCCTAGATTGAGATCCTAATTCTAGTGCTTACAGATGTTTGATACCAGGTTGGTTACTTCACATTTCTAAGCCTCAGTCTCCTTATGGTATAAAATGAGGCAGTTGTGATGCATTTCCTATTCAGTTGGGCCTCTTTTCATTGCAAGGGATGAAAATCCAACCAACACTGGCTTAGACCAAACAGGGAATTTTTCGGCTCATACAACTTCGAAGTCCAGGGCTGGAGCTAGTCTCATGAAGGTCTCAATGGAGCAGCTCACATTACCGCAAAGCACTTGTTCTCTACCTTTCAACTTGGCTGCTCCTCTTCATCTATTAAGTATATCTTTATATTTCTCTTCTTGGAGGAAAGTGGGTGCTTAGCAAATACTTGGCTGAATGAATAAAAAATGTCTTCAGCATCTTTGGTGAATCTCCCCAGCATTAAGTCCAGAGGAAACATCCCTCCTCTCTTCCAGGATCTAAACCAAGTCTCATTCATTGGCCCCAACTGCATCATGTGCCTGATTTGAAACATTCTTGAAAATACAGTAAGAGAAGAAAGTAAAGTACAGGAATTACCTACACAATTTGCTATCATTTGTTTTAAAAAGGGCAAAAAATGTGTGTGTCTGTGTGTAAGCAGATTATCTCTAGGATACTCAAAACACTGGTTGCCTCTACGGAGGGGAGCTGGATGACTGGACTAGATGTTTCATTATATATCCTTTGTACCTTTGAACCACATAAATTACCTATGCAAAAAAATTAAATGAAAAATGTAAACGTACTTACCAAAGCATTCAGTGCTCTCCCTCATGTACAGAGTTGCCGCAGTCAGGGTTAAAAAGCACAAGCCAGAGGGGTTATGAGTCCCATTTACCAGAGTGCAGGGGTGGAAGGGGGCAAGCACAACAGGTGAAGCGGTTTTGAAGTAACTTGCCCTCTCCGAGTGTTTAATCATCAATTGTAAAGAAACTCCTTCCCCAACCTCAGTTCTATTCTGTACCATTTAGTTGGCAAAAAGATAGTCCTAACTCTGCTTGTTCTTATTCTAACTTAAAGAACAGGAGTCTTGGAGCTGGCTACTTGCTTTCACTAGCTCATAACATTGCTGTCCTATTTTTGCAAACACACACACGCACACAATGAAGGCACAAAGTTGGCCACATATACAAAGACAACAGGTAGCACTGCTTTGTCCCACAGCTGTTTATGGGTATCTGATATAAATAGAGGATTTGATGTCCTGTAAAGACATCAAGCCAATGTGTTCCAACAAACACAATTGAGTGCTCTCTGTCCCTCAGTTGTTTACCTTTAGGTAAACACAATCTAATGGGTTTGCTTTCCCTTCATTCTACAACCCAGAGCTCAGGAATAAAAGCTATCTTTGAATAAAAAGGCATGTACTTATTTTAAGTCTTGATTAATATTCTGCTTTCCTCTCAGGCCTTTATGATTGGCCTCTGATTTTCCATAAATATGTATGCACTTAAAGCCATTGGGACTAAAATATTCAGAAAAGTTTGTGAATACACAGCACAATAAAAACAACCTAACACAAGGCCAGAGCACAGGATCTTGCTGTTAGGACTCCCCCTGGCTTCTCCATTATGACTGATTAGTGATTCATTTAAGAAAATGCTACTTGGCTGAAGATTTGCTCTATAATAAAAAATGCCAAATCCCCTATTTCCAATTATGTACTTTTCATTTTCAGGAGAACCTTATATTCAAGCCCTACTGTTGACATTTATGACTCAAAATGTGGTAAGACTAACAATAAGGTGTGATAAGGAAATTACAAAAACAATTCCATTTAAAACAGCATTTCCCCTGCCCCTCCAAAAAAAAAGTAGGAATTATTCCAACCAAGTAGGTGAAAGACTCATACAATGAAAACTATAGAACACTGTCGAAATTGAAAACTTAAATGAAAGCTATCCTATGTTCATAATAAATCTATACAATAGACTTATTACAAAGATGTCAATATGACCCAAAGCAATCTACAGATTCAATTCAATCCCTATCCAAATTCCAATGTTTTTTTTTGCAGAAACAGAAAAATCCATTCATACAGAAACTCAAGGGACCCTGAATAGCCAATATAATCCTGACAAGAACAAAGATAGAGGCCTCACACTTCCTGATTTTAAAACTTACTACAAAGCTACAGTAATCAAAACACTATGGGATTGGGATAAAGACAGACTATGGGCCAACACAATAAAATACAGAAATAAACTTTCACACATATGGCCAAATGATTTTTGACAAAGATGCTAAGGCTATTTAATGAGGAAAAGTCTTTTCAACAAATAGTGCTTCAAAATCTGGATATCCACATGCAAAAGAATGTAATTGTATCCTTACCTAATACTATATTTAAAAAAGTCATTTCAAAATGGATCCATGACCTAAAACTATAAAACTTAGAAAACAGGGCAAAAGCTTCACAACATTGGATTTGACTATGATTTCTTGAATATGACATCAAAGGCAACAACAAAAAATAGACAAATTGGGAGTCCTGGCTGGTGTGGCTCAGTGGATTGATTGAGCACCAACCTGCAAACCAAAGGGTTGCTGGTTTGATTCCCAGTCAGGGCACATGCTTGGTTGCGGGCCAGATCCTCAGTAGGGAGCGCGTGAGAGGCAACCACACATGGATGTTTCTTTTCCTCTCTTTCTCCTTCCCTTCCCCTCTCTAAAATTAAATAAATAAATAAAGAAAAAATAGACAAATTGGATTTCATAAAAACTTTAAAAATTTTATGCATCAAAAGACACTATCAGCGGAGTAAAAAGGCAATTCACAGAATGGGGAAAATACTTGCAAATTATATACTTCATGCACCACTTAACAATGGGGATAAGTTCTGAGAACTGGGTCACTGGGTGATTTTGTTGTTGTGTGAACATCACAGAGGGCACTTATACAAACCTAGGTGGTACAGCCTACTACACACCTCGGCTGTATGGTGTAGACTGTTGCTCCTAGGCTACATGCCTGTATATCATGTTACTGTACTGAATGCTGTAGGCAACTATAACACAATGGTGTTTGTGTATTTAAACATATCTAAACATATGTACACTCAAAAAAAGGTATAGGGGACTGATCCACCGGGCAATGGCAAATGTAGCCTCATAACTAAAAACAAAACGGGAATTATAGGGAACCTATCCGCGTGGAAGGCCGAATGTAGCCCAGCTCTGTCTGAAAACAGGCAGGTGGGTGTCCGGCACACAGGAAGCCAAACCCATGGATTGGTTCTCCCCTGGGGAATCAGTCCTGCATTGTACCTAGGCCGCTTTGAGGCTTGCTCTTGCAAAAAACTCCCTCACCAGGAATTGAGGCAGCAGAGGTTTACTGTGATCTGCACTAAACCTCCCAAGTATGGGGTGTAACCAGTTCAACTACTTTTCCCCTTTACATTTACAAATGTCCTTTCTCTTTGAAGCGATTAGCAACATTCTTTCCTTTGTTATCTATAAAAGGTAACCACCTAAAGTGAACCTGTGCACAATAAATGAGGACTATCCTTGATGTAATGTACCTAGAATATCAATAAAAGCCTGTTCAGGTAGGGGTTGGGACCCTCTCTCTCACTTAGAGAGCGGCCGTTCCCTCCGTCCCTTTTTCTCCACCAGAATTCTTTAGTCTGTGTGAATTTGTTCATCATTCGTCGCAGCCATAACACAAACATCCACAACACACGGACCCCGCAGGATGGAGTCTGCATCAAAAAGGTACACTAAAAACATGTTATAAAAGATAACAATGATAGACCTATCAGGGCACTTACCATGAGTGGAGCTTGCAGGACTGGAAGTTGCTCTGAGTGAGTCAGCGAGTGATGGTGAGTGAATTTCACATTCACATTACTGTGCAGTTTTGCAGACTTTATAAATACTGTCCACTTAGGCTACACTAAATCTATAAAACATGATGCTAAATCAAGCATAAGAGAAAATTATGTGGCAAACAGGAGATGAGGATGCTGTCAGCATAACGTGGTACACAGTTTTATAGCACACTATTTTTATCCTCATCCGAGGACATTTTCTTCACTGCTTTTAGAGAGAAAGGGAGAGAAACATTGACTGGTTTCTTCCCGTATCTGCCAAGACCAAGTTTGTGCCTGGACTGGGGATCAAACCCGCAACCTAGGTATGTGCCCTGACCAGGAACCAAACCCGCAACCATTCAGTTATGGGATGATGCTCCAACCAACTGAGCCATACCAGCCAGGGCAGAAGATATTTTTAGAAGTAGAAAGAATACACTCTAAAATTATGGTAAAAAGTATAGTATAGTAAATACATAAATAGCATAGTCCTTTCTTATCAAGTACTATGTAATAATTATATGTGCTATACTTTTATATGACTGGCAGCAAAGTTTGTTTACACCAGCATAACCATGAACACAAGAGTAAAATGAGTTATAATGGCTATGTCCCTAGGCAATAACTTTTCAGCTCCATTATAATCATATGGGACCACTGTCCTATACTCCATTGTTGACCAAAACATGACTCTATCTGATAAGGAATCAGTATCCCAAATATATAGAGTACTCCTAAAACTCAACAACTAAACTTGATTCAAAAATGGGCAAAGAGCCCTGACTGGTGTGGTTCCCACAAACTGAAAGGTCATGAATTCGATTCCCTCTCAGGGCACATGCTTGGTCTACAGGCCAGACCCTCGGTTGGGGGCATTCGAGAGGCAACTGATCGATGTTTCTCTCCCTCTTCCCTTCTAAAAAATAAATAAATAACATCTTCTTAATAAATGGGCAAAGAATTTGAATAGACATTTATCCAAACTACGCAAATGGCCAACAGGCAGATGAAAAGATGCAACATCACTAATCATTAGAGATATGCAAGTCAAAACTGTAACGAGACACATCTCACTTCCATTAGATGGCTACTATTAAAAAAAGAACCCACGCAATTAGTTGGTGAGGATGTGAAGAAATTGGGAGTTGTGCACTATTGCTGGGAATGTAAAATGGTACAGCCACCGTGTAAACAGTAGAGCAGTTCCTCAAAAAAGTTAGAATGGCAATTACCTTTTTATCAGGCAAATCCACTTCTGGGCATATACTCGAAAGAACCAAAAGCAGTGTCTCAATATGTTTGCACACCCATATTCATAGCAGCAGCATTCACAATAGCTAAAACATGGAAGTACCCCAAGTGTCCATCAACAGATGGATAAGCAAGATGTGGTACATACAGAGAGAGCCTGTTCAGCCTTGATGTGTTCCAGAACCTTGAGGACATTATGCTAAGTGAAACAAGCCAGTCACAAAAAGAGAAACACTGTACGACCCTGATATGGGTACGGCACTTATCGAGTTGTCCGAATTGTGGAAATAGGAAGTGGAACAGCGGCTGCCAGGGAAGTTACTGTTTCATGGGTACTGCTTCCGTTTTCCAGAATGGGGAGTTCTGGAGATGGGTGGTGGGTATGGCTGCACAACAGCGTCAATGTACTTAACGCATGGAACCAGACACTTAAATAAGGCTGAGGTGGTAAATCTTGTTATGTAAATTTCACCATAAAAAAACAAGTTAGGAAAAAAATGCTACAGGATGTCTGAGGTTCCAATGATAATATATTCCCAATACATATTAATTTTATAACATTCATACCTTCCCTTCTATTAATATATCTGGATTTTTCTTTTAAAAGTGTTTCTAGCCCTGGCTGATGTGGCTCAGTGGGTTGAGCTTTGGCCTGCGAACTGAGATTGCCAGTTTGATTCCCACTCAGGACACATGCCTGGGTTGTGGGCCAGGTCCCCAGTTGGGGGCGTGTGAGAGGCAACTGATGGATGATCGATGTTTCTCTCGCACATCAAGATTTTTCTCTTCTTCCTCCCTCCTTTCCCCTCTCTAATAAATAAATAAAATATTGTTTTAAAAAGAAGTATATATATGTATATACCACTGATGTAAGACAGCAAATTGAAGCAATGGCACTGCTTCTACAAAACTGTCCTCTGTTTGGCCTTAAAGTTAGACTTCACAGACCGTGCAATAAACACACAGCCAGTTTTGCTGCCTCTCCTTCTCCGCCCAAGCACTCTATGGAAAATAAACCAAAACCAAAGCACTAAAGAACACTGCAACTTCTTAAATTAGTCACCCCCTTTGAAGTACCTCATGCGCATTAAGCATTCATTACATGCTCATTATTATGACCTAGGTGCTAGTTTTTAAGGCATAGGTAGAAGCATTTTTTCCAAACTTAAAATGTAGGTTACCATCTCATTATAGAAAAGTATGATCCAAGAGAAAATAGAACAAATAGGATGGAGCAATCTTTTATTTTTAGACACTTTCACAAAGAGGTTGTCAGTACATAAACTTCCCAGGAGAGAAGAACAAATACGAAACTCAGCCTTCCGCACCGGCAGCTGCTCTGCTCAGGGCCTGGGGTCCTCCTTGCCCGAGTGGTGGGGTGGAGGCGTGTACTTCCCCTCCTTTATTAGCTTATCCCGCTGATTCATGATGGTACTCAGTCGTTTCAGCTGTCAAAGGGAAAAGTATTTAAACTACGGGGAGATACGTATCAGAAAGTGAGGGCTGGAGAAAGTGAAGGAAGTTCATTTTTAAACTACAGAAGTTTTTCATCCTAGAGGGCCTTTGAGATGAAACCCGTCTTTAAAAAACTAACTGGAAAGCATTTCCCAAGCTTTTAACAAATAAAATTCTGGTATATACAAAAATATCTCCTTGAAAATTAGTAACTAAAATGTTCCTATTACATATAGGAATTCCGGTATTTACAAAAACATACAGGTCAAAACCTTTAGTACGCATGCATACTGAAATCTCTCTCTCTCTATTTTCAGAGAGAGGGGAAGGGAGAGAGAAAGAGAGAGAAACACAGATGTTCAAGAAATACGTCAATCAGTTGCCTTTCACATGCTCCCAACTGGGGACCTGGCCAGCAACCTAGGCCATGTGCCCTGACTGGGAATCGATCCAGCGACCTTTGGTTCACAGGCCGCACTCAATCCACTGAGCCAGACCAGCCAGGATTAAAATCTTTTAAAATGGTAAAAGCTGAGATCATGCCATAGCTTACATATTCCTGACCTCTCTGTGTGAAGGTGGAACTGCTGCCGGTGACTGGCTGCTGGGTATGAATGAGCAGAAGCAGCCCATGTAAGGTCTCTTTCAACCGCACTGAGATTAAGGCCTGATATATACTTAGCTACTAGTCACTGTTGAGCCCTAACTTCTGCCTCTTCTCAGATAAGATCTTCCCAGTAAATGAAGTCATGCCATACAAGGCTGTGTGAGTGCCATAGTTCACATGGATTCTGTGACAAGAAAATATACTCACTAATCACGATTGCATTATTCGTCTGCTCAAAACTCAATGGCTTCCCATCTTACTGAGAGAAAAAAACTGAATTCTTCCTTATAATGACTTACAAGGCCTATCTCTCTGACTTTATGTCTTAACACCCTCCCCCTAGCTCTCTCTGATCCAGCTCAGGGACCTCTGCACTTGCTGTCTCCTCTGCCCGGCTCACTCTTCCCTCATATCTGCTGGGCTCACTTTCTCTAAATCTCTGCTCACATGTTTTCTGTTGCTGAACTCCTCTCTGAACACCCTATTTAACAAAAAGTGTGTGAGTGTGGGGGACTATGAGGGGACTACCAGGCGATGTTAAAAAAAAACAACAGTAAAAAATTTTTAAAAAAGAGAGAAAAACCCACTTGGCTCCCCTGCTCAGTGCTTTCTATCTTTTTCCTGTTTACTTTCCCCACTGCACTTATCAACATCTGACACAGTAGTTTTTAATTTGTTTGTTAAATCTCTGCTCCCTGCCCTCTACCCAGCCAATAAGCTCCATTAGGACAGGGACTTTTTGCTCTTTTGCTTATTACTATATTCCGTGCCTAGAACAGTTCTTTTTTTTTTTAAATTTTTTAAAAAAGATTTTATTTACTTATTTTTAGAGAGAGGGGAAGGAAGAGAGAAAGAGAGAGAGAGAGAAACATCAATGTGTGGTTACTTCTCGCACACCCCCTACGGGGGACCTGGCCCGCAACCTAGGCATGTGCCCTGAATGGGAATCGAACCAGTGACCCATTAGTTCTCAGGCCGGCACTCAATCCACTGAGCCACACCAGCCAGGGCTAGAACAGTTCTTGATAAAATAGATGATCCAATAAATATTTATTTTAGCAAATGACTAAGTTTTCACAAAAGCACAAAAAATTAGTATATTCAGCCCTGGTATGGCTCAGTGGACTGAGTGCTGACCTGCGAACTAAGGGGTCACGGGTTCGAATTCGTCAGAGCACATGCCTGGGTTGTGGGCCAGGCCCCCGGTGGGGGTGTGCAAGAGGCAACCACACATTGATGTTTCTCTCCCTCTCTTTCTCCCTCCTTTCCCCTCTGTCTAAAAATAAATAAATAAAATCATAAAAAAAATTAGTATATTCAGTTAAACACCCCATCACCTTGAAAGAGTTAGTCAGGATATAACTTCAGTAGAACTCTAGGTACCCTAAATCCTGATATAAACAGTACCCGTTTTTGTAAGACTGCATTCTCAACATTAGTCTCTGGGAGAGTTTCCCAACAGAGGACTAGTCCCGGCTGAGCTACCACACCACCTCGGATTAAATCTTCCTCTCAACAAAAGCCAATCACCACTTAACCTTGTGGATATGAGCACAGGCTCTGGAGCCAGCATTGCCAGATTCCAATCCCATTTATACCATTTACTAGCTAATGACCTTAGGGAATGGCCTTAATTTTTCCTTGCCTCAAGTTCTTAATTGGATAGAGGGCAAATAACAGTAGAGCATCTTACAGGATTGTTGTGAGAAATAAATGCATTATCACAAGCCAGGCACTTAGTGCTTGATTCTAATTCCCTGAATCACTAGCTTCTTTGCCTAGGGGGCAGTATCTAGGCACTTAGGGTGACCTCTAAAACAGCAACATATCTATTCATAAATTCACAGGATGAGGAAGTGACCTTGGGGCAACTCTTTTAGTATTTCCAGATAAGGAAAACAAGACAAAGAAGTGACTTGCCTGAAGTCACAAAATTAGTGGTGGCAGAACCACATCAAAACCCAGCTCTTCTAACTCTCAATCTAATGTTCTTTCCACCTCATCACACTGCTTCCTCTTGGTGTGAAGTTTTTATGATGAGCCAAGTTTTAATCTGAGCAAGGAATAACAGGCCCACAAAAAGAGAAGTCAAGTCATGCTGTGAACTAACTAGCTGGGAGGTGGCCAAACACAGCCCACTCACCATCCTGTAATACACACTACACTATTACTTACTGATCGATATTCCTGCAGAGATCAATACAAAATCATGATTTTATACACTCTCATTTCTTCCAAGTTTGGCTTCACTTTAACCAAATGCTAACAGCAGATATTAGAAGAAATTTTAAATTTTGATACAGGTCCTGATTGGTGTGGCTCAGCTGGGTGGGCGTCATCCCACAAACCAGAAAGTCACTGGTTCAATTCCTGGTAAGGGCACATGCCTGGGTTTTGGGTTCAATGCCAGGTTGGTGCACTTACAGAGGCAACTGATTGATGTTTCTCTCCCCTTCTCCTTCCCTTCCCCTCCCTGCATTTCTGGTTAGGCTCACCTAAAGCAATCTCATTAACACCTCCATCTGCCTCAGAGTAGCAAGGAATCAGAGGTTGTTTTATCAGATTCAGTGTAATAGACTTGCAGGGTTTTAACATCTTCCCCAATGATTTTTACCCAAAAGACTTTTACCCAAAGATTTTCACAGACAAACATCCAAGACGGGTTGATATTCTTTGCGTTATAATCTACTACAAAAAAAAGAAAAAGACACACATGTAATTTCTAACTGGACGGCTACAGCCAGGCAGAGTACTACGAGGAACCTGTGAGAAAGGTGAGGAAGAACATGGAGGAGCAGCAGGTCCTCCTCAAATTTGAAGGCATTTAACTTCCCTGGTGTGGTACCTAAATAGAGGTGTTTCACCACAAAAGCCTTGCCAATTCACACTGGGCAAGTCATTGCTCAATGATCAATTCAAAACACTGAAAAAACAGCCCCAAAGAAATAAGGAAGTAACTCGGCTCCCACCTCCACCACCTCCTCACCGTTTTCTGCCGAAGCAGACATTCCACTAAATCATCATATTCTATCTTGCACTCTTTCTTGGCGCGGATACTACCAATTCCATGCGCACATTCTATCCATTCTTTTTCAAAAGCATGGCACCGAGACGGAATCCTGTGTGGCTGCTCAGCACTTTGGATTGTCATCCAGCGGTCTAAGTCAATGCCCAGTCTTTTCTGTATGTCAAAGAAAGGCATGGCTGAAACAGAAGATAAAAAATATATAATGTCATGAAAGGACAATCAAATAAGAAATTTCTAAGGAAAATTAGATGATAAATGGCCCTCTAGGAAGCCATTTTACACTATTCTCCTAATTTCTCCTTACCAAATATTTTCATTAGACAGATTCTCCCAGTTCACAGTAGATGAGCAATTGCTGTGCTTCCACAAAACCCAAGGAAAAGAGAACTAGAACTAAAAAACAATGCGCACAAAAATCCTCTCTGTATTGATAAAACCATTTTCATCAAAAGTCAAAAAGAGTGTTTACGTTTTGACTTAACCCCAACTCTTTGAGACAGACCTGAATGACTGAAAAGAGCAAGAAAGCATAAGCACAGAAAGACTTCTTTACACGTTTCTATCCGAGTCAACTCAGCACCTCCCCTGAGAAGCTATCCTGACACCGGCATCCCTCCTTTACGAGAGCACATCACTGACAACTTCCCACAGGAGTGCTGTGCCCGCCACTGTGATGGCCTATTTCCCCGACTGTCTCCCCTATTGAACAACGAACGTGGTGAGACCAAGGACCAGGTGGGGATTCAGTATAGTTTGTTTTAAAAAAAGATTCATTTCAAACAACTGAAACAGATAATTAGATCTAGTACCTACTTAGAATATGATAGATATTCGGGGGGGAAGGGGGGATAATATACATGGGACATACATTTTAGTGTCAAATAAATAAAAGTACTACAATAACGCAAAAAAAAAAAACTGCCAAAGAAGACTGGAAGAAAACACACACACACACACACAAGGCAATAGTTATGTATGAATGGTAGATACACAGGTGAATTTAATTTTTAAATTTCATACCAATTCTTTAAGTCATTTACTGAACAATAACGTTCCAGGCTCTGGGATGGGTTGGGGGTGGCGGGGGGAGGGAGGAGAAGCAGCTGCAACGTAAGTCCCAGAATATAAACACACAGAGAATTTGGAACCCAAAGGAAAAAACACAACAGGGTTTAAGAGCTCAGAGGAAGAAGTACAATTCTGCTCAGGAGACTTGAAAATGCCTTTTAGGATGGGCTGAGTTTGCCAAGGGAAGGCCAGTGGGCAGAGTATTTCAGTAGGGCGCAGCACGAGTTACTGGGTATGCCTGGGGGCCACTGAGGACCCAGGCGTGGCTGGCACGTAGAGTGCATGTCGGGAAGAACGAAATGCGCTGAAGAGGTGGGCAGGGGCGCAATCACACAGGGCCTTGAGAGCCGAGAAAAGGAGCGTGGGTTTCAGGTTAAGGACCCGAAGTCCAAAGCAACAATCTACAGAAATCTGTTTGCAAGGAGAACCGAGAGAGGCGCAGTCTACAGGCTTCGGTGACGTTAGCTGTGTGGGCGAAAGGGTTTGGGAAAGCCGAGAACACGCCCAGAGTTCGGGCCAGACAGGACGGACACCCAGCAAGCCAAGATGAAATTTGTTTTAAAAAATCTTGGAATAAAGTTCCTTCGGCTTAAATCGCTCCCCTCGTCCCCCCAAACCCTGCAAGCCCCCCAACACACACGGCGGACATGCCCAGGCCCTACCGTCCTGCCGCGGTGCCCTTGTCGTTTCGCTGGTCGTAGGTAGTGGATGATCTGCAGGAGACGCGGAGACCTGCCGCAAAGGACGGCAGCAGCGCGACGCTTGCAGCGCGACGCCGCCGGGGGTAGACCTTTCTTCCGCCGTCTCGCCCCGGAAACCATAGGAACCAAACCTGTCGATATGCGCCTGCGCGGTTGTGTGCTTTGCCTTCTGGAGATAATTAACGATGGATATTGACTTTTCCGTAGTAGATAGTCGAGTTAGAGACGGCCCGGCAGGTAGTGAGTTCCTGCTGCCTCCTGGCACTCTGTCAAACACTCCCACGACAGCTTTGATTCGTGAGGGACTTGACCAAGGCCACACGAGAGAAAACAAGAGTGGCTCCTCTGTCACTCCACTAGTGTGGTTAAGCTCAGGGACTGTAGACCCATGCTAGGTGGGTTCAAATTCTGGCTCCATCATTTCGCTGTGACCCTCCCTGGAGAGTTTCCTAACCTCGCTTAACTTCCGTATCTTCAAATTAAGATTAAAATATTTTTTAAAAGAAAATAATAGTACCTACGGGTGTAGGGTTGCTTTGGGGATTAAATAAATTATATTTTAAAACGTGGAAAGCTTCCTAAGGCAATTGCAGCTCTTTGATGGCTCAGCTTCTGAAGTCTGCGGATTCGGGAAAGCCGACGAAGACTATGCGGTCGTCTGCCTCGGGGAACCTCCAGTGCCTCCCTTTGACTGCAGCAGGGCCTCCAAAGTGGTGTGTGCGGGGGATGCCCCAGGGTGTGTGTGATAGGGTACAATGGGGGCATGGGAAGGAAATACGAGAATACTTCTGTTTACTCTTCCTAAATTTTTTTTTTTTTTGTGTGTGTGTGTAAATGTTTATAAAGTGTGTAACATCACTGCAGTGGTAGATAAAAATAACTTGTAAATAAATATTTATTTGGGGAATGGGCTGAAAATTTCTTTTCCTTTTAAGTGACCTGCTTTCAAAAACGTTTAGACAGTCCAGCCTTCCAACTTTCCCAGCCTCACTGTCCGAAGTTCCCCTGCCTGAGGCTCTAACCAAGAGCTTGTTTCATTCAGTGTATTCCAGGAAAAGCCCCTCCATCCAGTCTCTGATTTTTTAATCCTTTCCCCAGGAATGACACAGTTTCCACCCCATTTCTATTTTTGCATGCCAGATTCCTGGTTTACTTCAGGACTTTGGCATTGGTTTTTCCCCAGAAGGAGTTAAATGCCCCTAAGCCCCAGGGTCACCCACTCTGGAGAGAATTCCTCAGGTCCCACAATTTACTGGTTTTATTGAAGTGTTCCAAGTCTCCCTTCCTTCCCCCCATCAGATAAGAGTTTCAAGTCAACTACAGTTTCCTGAGCACCCAAATGCATGCCCGGCAGAATACTGAGGAGGCTTATGGAATTGTTAACTCATGGCCCTTGCCCACAGAATACTAGAGATAGCTAGGTATTGAGCACCACCAGTTGCACTTCTTCCACTTTCTGGTTCGTGTTAGAGATAGCCCCTTCCCAGCCATTCAGGCAGGAAACTCTGAGGTCGCAATTTGCCTTTTCCTTATCATTCATCCATTATTTAATAATTGCCCAAGTTCGCTCAACTATTCCTTCCACAGGTTTCCAATTTATTTCTTCCTTTCTGCCTCCCAGCTCACTTCAGTCTCTTTTTCACGGACTAATCTTCCCCCAATACTAATTTCACTGTATTCAGATGGGCAACTCAGATGCCTCCAAGGCCAAACAGAGTTCACTCTAAGGAAATGAAAACGAAAGCAGCATGATAAATGGCAGCTGGTACTTGGCCTCAGTGTGACTGATGGCAGGAGTGGTGGCGGGTAAGACAAACTGTCTCTGTCCTGTCTCACCGCGGCAACGGCTACTCAGCTCCACCCTATTACTGCTGAGAGAATCAGGGCCTCAAATTGTCAAATCCTCCGATTTTTCAAGAGAAGCCAGATGTCTTTTGTTACTGTTTAAACGTGAAACCTTCTACTTTTAAAATGTGGAACAACTAATTTTTTAAAAAGTGCTGGCCAAACGAAACCCACATTGGAAACAGCCTTTGTGCTGCTCAGTTTTAACCCTTGGGTGGCGGGGGAAATGAAGGTGGGGTAAGCAGTTTACTTTCAACCATGAAGTCTTTTTACATCTAGCCTTGCTTCCTTCTTACACTTATTGTTTGCGTTGTTTTCCTAAAACTCAAATCTGATCATTCAAAAAACACTTCCTGAGCTTTTACCACATGCCACGGTCCTGTTGAGCTCTGGGGATGAATAGTCACTGCTAGGGCAAGTGACAAAAGAGAGGTGAGCCAAACAAGGGAGAACACAAAAAAGGTGGTCATTCGTACCGCTGGGGCTATGTTTGCGCGTCAGCGTATTCAGGAAAAGGCCCAAATCCTGCGTATGTCATTCAAGACCCTTCACGATCCGATCTGTTCCCATTTCTAAGTCCTCGGATCCCATGGCTTACCAGCCCCTACTCAACCTCCTTTTGTTCTCAGCCATCCAGGATAGCTCTCATGCTTCCAAACTGCGGGAACAGGTTCTTCTGCCTTTAATGATCCCACCCGCTCACAGCCGCCTCCCCAGTCTCCCAGCTGAATGCCGAATCCGTCCAGATTGTATGTCACGCCATTTTCTGAAGGGCTCCTGAACTCCTCAGGCACTTACTAGGGCTTTCTTGAGGTCCCGGCAGTCCTGTAAGCTTCTACTACATTGTTAACTGTTGATACCCTCCCCCGCCCCCGCCCCCCCAACTCCCTGGGGCCCGGCAAACAGCGTGTCAGCACCCTGTGTGAAAGATGGCGGTGACCAGTCTACCTCTACCCCCGCCCCCCAAACCCTGGAAAACTACAATGCCCAGAACCCCCACCTCAGAACTGAGCCTGCGCCGTTGCTGACCAAGGGGCCCGCCGAGATTGCGCGTGTTGTGCTTACGTCACAAGTGATGTAACTCTGAATGTTAGCGGCTCCATGTCGTCCCTTTCTACTCCTACCCACCCCCCGTCATTGATCTTTTCATTGCCTTGCTTTGCGGATCCATCGCTTCGTGGAAGTGTGATTTTTCAACAAAATTAAAGGACATTATGCGCAGAGAGGCAAGCCTGAGCTGTCGCTTCTTCCCTTTTGTGTTTGGGAAACCGAGGCTCGGAGACCAGGTGGAACTCGACTAGGCCTTCGCCGCGGCGATCTGTTCTTCCCGAGCATGGCCTTGTTCCCATCTTCAAGGCATGAAAGATGGCCCGGTGACCTACTGGAAGGCGCCCGTTCCCACACGTCTGAAAACCAGCCTCAACTGCTGCGTGAGCACTGGCCATATCTGACGTCGCTGTAAGTCTCCACTCACGGGACTTCTGTCCTTTACCTGCAGGATATCCTCAGGCTTACACACCTCTTACTCAGTCATAACCCGAGGAAAGCATTAACACCACCCCTCTTGTACAGATAGCCCCTCTATAATTTAGCTGCTAAACTTTAGCACATGGGGGACATGAGGCCTGTTTGATGCCACTGCCACACAGATTTGAATAAATTGGGTAGCTAGCCTCAGATCCCGGCACACTTGGGGAAGACAGTGTGTTTGGAATCTCCCCCCACCCTCACCCGCAAGCCGGCAGCTGTAAGACAGAGGTAACAAAGCCAATCAGCAAAGTAATCTGAAAGAGAAAGTAATGCATCCCAAGGCCTGGGCTGTAGTGGAAACCAAAGTGACCTATTAAACCAAGAAAAAAAAAAAAAAAGCTGCCATTTGGGGGTGGAGAAATATCCAGTTGAAGATGCAGCAAGACCAGGAACCACTGAAGCAAGCTGGAGAGGAAGGCTGCGTGGGGTTCTCGGCTGAGATGTGGGTGAGCGCTCCATCCCTAGAATTAAGTCCCTCACTCTGATCCGTGGCGCTGCCTCTTGAGTTTAATTAGGCTTCCAGCATAGTATGATTGCATGAAGAAAACACCCTGTTAAGACCAATGGGGCAGACTACTGCACCTGACATATTCCTCATGATAAATTAACACACTGGAGTCTGGTTTTATAGACAAATACAGCTTTATTCGTGAGTCAGCTTTCCTAAATACAGATCAGGGTAATTAAACTACCTGGCGGGAACCTGCCAGGGCAGCTGAATAGCCTTCCTTAGGAAATACCCTGCTCTCTCTCCCGATGCACAGAACACTTACCAAAGCAAGTTTCATCACATTTCTGACACGGACCGTGAAGCTTCTCTGGGGTAAGAATTGTGTCTTACCCTGGCTGCAGGGGGACAACCTGCAGAAAGCTTAAAATTACTTGATCTGACAGTTAAGGAAAAGAGTTGCAAGTAGTGCACTGATGACTAGAAAAAGGAGAGAAACAGCCACATAATTCATTTAGGAACCAAGAACAGAGAGGGAGATTATTATCAAGGTGCTACTAAGAGCTCAACATAGCAGAAGTTTATCATATGGACACCTAAATGCATTAGACAGGCTTAGAGAGGTGTAAAATGAGGTGCTAAAACGAAGTCCTGTGTAGGTAGCACACGTCCTCAGAAAGGTTCTTTCCTACAATCCAATTAGGCATCTGGTTACAGTGGTACCTCCGTACTCATTAATTCATTCCGAAGTGGCGAGCAAGTGATGATTGATGAATCATTTTCTCTTGTGGGGTGGTGGTGTGACTCATACAAATTCTAGCAAGTGTGATGAGTGGCAAGCAAGTGCCGAGTGCTGAAACATTTTTTCTTGTCAAAATGAGATGAGTACCAGGTCTGATGAGTTCTGAAGCCAACAAGTACCGAGGTACCGCTATACACTCTATCATTACCATTCGGTTTTCTTCAAACACTTAAATCACGCATTACCTTTTTTCCCAGTATGCCTGTGTTGCTTCACAAGAATGTAAGTACCACGAGAGCAGGGACCTTAACTGACGAGCTCAGTGACACAGTCCTAGAGCCTAGAACAGTATCTGGGAAATAGTAGGTGCACAGTAAACATTTAAGGAGCAGAAAGACAACTACCACTTAAGTAGGCATTTGTCAAGTGAAAAGAGATTTAATTTCAGGCACAAGAACAATGAGCACCATAAAAATGATGGGCTGAGTTAGTCCTGAGGACAGTTGGAGAGGAAAATTTTTATTTTTTATTTTTTTAAAGATTTTATTTTATAGAGAGGGGAAGGGAGGAAGAGCAGGAAACATCAATGTGTGGTTGCCTCTCACGTGCCCACTACTGGGGGCCTGGCCAGCAACCTAGGCATGTGCTCTGACTGGGAATCAAACCTGTGACTCTTTGATTCGCAGGCCAGCACTCAATCCACTGAGCCATGCCAGCCAAGGCTGGAGAGGAAAAATTGTAAATAATTCATATAGGAGCTAACCAGTGCCTTAAAGAATAAGTGGATTTGCTCTGGCCCATGTGGATTGGTTGGTTGTTGTCCTATGGGGCAGGGGGTTGTCAGTTTGATTCCTGGTCGGGGCATATGCCTGGATTGCAGGGCACATACTAGAGGCAATCAATTGATGTTTCTCTCCCTCTCTAGAATTGAATAAAATCTTAAAAAAAACCAAAAAACTGTAAGTGGGCTTAAGAGAATCTATAGCAGCAGCAGCTGTAGAATTAAGCTGGATTAATTGAGGGGCAAAAACAAGCCAAAAGAAAAAGGGTCTTTGAAAGTGCAAGAACAGATTCTTCAAGGGCCATGGTCTTCTTTAGACAGGCAAAACCAGAGCCATATTTAATCATCCTTCCCAAGCAATGTACAGCTTTGGTTATCTCTGACTGGACAAAGAAGCTAACTGGTCAAACTGTCTCCAGTTTGTTATTTGCCTTTCTGTTCTGTACTTACCCCCGAATTAGTTTCCCCCAGACTCTTCAGTCTCCCACAGATCAAGGACCAAACTCACAGTAGTCATCAACGCCCTTCATTATCTAGCCCCCATTACCTAACTTCAAGCTCTCTTCCTAGGATCTACATGAGTTTTCTACTCTGGCTAAACGAGGTGTCCCTGCACACCATGACTTCCCATCACCTAGCCTTTGCTGACTTCAAGTCCCAACTCCTGCTTTTGCCTGAGCCCTGTCCACTCGTTGAAACCTTGCTTGAACTCTGCCTCCCCAAATGAACCCTACTTAGAACTGTCTCTTTTCCCCAGGCCACTACCTATACCACTCATGCAACATTTAGCAACTTTTTTCTTGCCTGCTTATATATTGGGTTGGCCAAAAAGTTCATTTTCCCCCCATAAGATGGCTCTAATAGCGCTTAGTTGTCTTTAACTTCATTTGAAACAATTTTGTTTGACTGTATTTTGACAGCTGTCATCAGCATGCATTTAAAACAAAAAAAAAAAAACTTACCTTGCCCTGGCTGGTGTGGCTTGGTGGATTGGGTGCCAGTCTGCAAACCCAAATGTCGCTGGTTCAATTCCCAGTCTGGGCACACGCCTGGGTTGCAGGCCAGGTCCCAGGTGCAGGGAGTGCAAGGCAACCACACATTGATGTTTCTCTCCCTCCCTTCCCCTCCAAAATAAATAAAATCTTTAAAAAAAACTTATCAAAGTTGGTGAATTTTTGTGTAGCCATTTTACTATTGAAGATAGAAGAAAATAAGGAAAAATTTCAGCATATTATGCTTTATTTCAAGAATGGTGAAACGCACCTGAAACACAAAAAAGATTTGTGTAGTGTATGGAGAAGGTACTGTGACTGATCGAACATGTCAGAAGTAGTTTGTGAAGTGTCATGCTGGGGATTTCTCACTGGGCGATTCTTCCTGGTTGGGTAGACCAGTTGAAGTTGATAGCGATCAAATCGAGACATTAATTGAGATCAACATTACACCACATGGGAGATAGCCGACATACTCAAAATACCCAAATCAATAAAGTTATCAGTGAAAATGAAAAAATGTATCTTATTTTATGGAAAAAACCATATGGACTTTTGGCCAACTCAATACCTTACTAAACTGAGCTTGCTTCTCAGGGGTTAAAATCCAACTGACTATATATTTATGTTAATTCAAGGCAGGTATGGAGGGTATGAAACGTAGGACGGTTACGTACAAAACTCAGATACCTGTCGTCCACAGATAAAGAATTCAGAAGACACAGTGATGCTTGCTGAATGACTGAAAATCACTCAAAGTCTACATTAACATGTCTTTCCCAACTTAACTCCCATTGACACAAAGGCATGTTGGGTACCAAACTAGGTTGATAGCCTTCACCAAAGCTCCAATAAGCGAAAAGGACATAGGAAATTTCATGTCCAGAAATTGAGCATCAGAAAATTTCAATCAACCTACAAAGCAGTTGAAATATAATTTCCTTACAAGCATAAAAAAGCTAAATAGGTAACTGAGAAATTACTGAACCAAAATCTAGATGAGAACCCAGAGAACCTAGAAATCAAAGCTGCTCTTTCAAGGTATTTACCAATTTGGAAGAAATCTGAGCTGCGCTTTCAGAAGCTTCATTGTCTGAGGGGGTCAGAAATCAAAACCTAAGGGCGGCTAAAGGTGGGAAATCCCACCACAGACACCTTAAGCTGGGATCCCAAAGTACTCTCAAGACATGGTGAAACACGCAAAACGTCCTCGCATGGACTCAATACCTGGACGTGTGCCATAGGAATGATCTGGGGAACCTCCAGCCTTCCATCTGAATTAAGGTTTGGGAATACCCCCAGACACAGGCAACAAGAAATGCTTCCTAGCGGTAGGTGCCTCATCCTTGTCCTGTTTATATCTACAAATAATTTTTCAAATATACTGTCCAGCTCACAGATAATCTGGCATAAGGAGACAAGACACTATAAACAAAAATCAGTGAAAACAAGGGACACAGAAGACTTCAAGAATTGAAATTTTAGACAGAGTTACTGCAGCTTCCCTCCAATGAAGTGCTTATTATTTATTTGAAAGTGTGGTTTGGGGTGGGTGGCTGGAACTCTTTCCCTCGGTAAACATGTTCCTTTGCTCCTGAAGGTGTCAACCTTATCCAATGTCCAGTTTAACTGTATCTATAGACAGCCCTCTCTGAAACGGTTTTCAAGAAAATCACCACAAACAGCAGAGAAATCACTGTTCCTAAGAAAAATATTTAACAAACTATCTTTAAACCCATGCTATGTTGTGGTAAACGTAAACTTCTCATAACCTATTTTTATCATCTAGAACTTTAAAATTAAATATACCAAAGAAAACGAGTCATCCTGCTCTCCCTGCCCCACAGGATGCTCCCTGTTGAGGTCCTTGAGAATCACTGCTCGAAAACAGTGCATTAGCTTTTTCTGTAACTCACTTTGGCAATGTTTTCATTTGTAAGCAGAGATTTTTGTCCATCCCACTTCAACCTGAGGTGTGCCTCCCCTAGGAATGATAAATTAGGGCATGTGTCCACCAACCCATGATGCATGGTTTGTCTTGTGGGCGTTTTCAAACACATGTCAATGCTACAGTGCAGGGGCTCAGACTTTTCTGTAAAGAGCCAGAGAAGAAGCACAGTGGAACCTCAGTTCTCGAACTTAATTTGTTCCAGAAAACTGTTCAAGGAGCAACTGTTCAAAAACCAAATCTCTTTTGTTATGAGAGTGCATCACTGATCATATAGGTACCAGCATGAACAGGACGTCGGGTAGAGAATCGAGACCCCGAGTTTTCTTAAACAGAGACACTTTTTCTGTGAACATCATGGTCAAGAACCAAGCTGTTCAAGAACCAAGTGTTTGAGAACCAGAGTTTGATTGTACTTTCAACTCTGTGGCTCATACTGTCTCTGGAGGGGCAGTATCAAAGCAGCCAGATGTACATACATGTGGCAGGGTTCAAATAAAACTTTATTTATTTACAAAATCAGGCCAAAGTTTGCTGATCCCTAATTTAGAGAATAACAAAATACAGATTCACTGAAAGGCATCACTGAATTCATTTGTCATCTTTTATTGTTTTCTTAGTCAAACACTTAAAAGTACAAATTCTAGTAAGAGAATGTGAAATTTTGATGTTAACAAGGGGTTCTTCATACTGGAAAGTTGAATCAACTGCTGCAGAAAGGAAGATTTTAGTCTTCACAGCTGATGAAGACCACTGTAAAGAAAACCTAGTATAACATTTTCAGATGTTCTATGTCCCAAGCTGTGCTAAATGTTCTCTTGACAGGACTACTTCAATTTAATCTTGCATTTGAAAACAAAGCCCAATGATGTACATACAATCAACCCTTATTCTACAGATAAGGAAACTATGGCTCAGAAAGTCCAGTAACTTGGTAAGGCTAACATAGCAAATTAGTGGTAGAGCAGACTTGAACTCTAGGGCTACAAACACCGAAAGGCCATGCCTTTAACTGCAATACTAGCCAACCAATCCTCCCTCGTGGGCAGATTTGCCACATGTGGAAGCTGGCCCAAAGTTTGATATTCCCTGATGTTCTTCTCGTTGGGAAGCTCTTAACAATTATCACTGCCTTAGCACTTTGACCTTCGCTGTAGTTCCCTAACCTAAGCAGGGACAGTTACTCCTTTCACTGCCCTTAAGCTTAAGACTTAAAAAGGATGGCAAATAAAAATGGAAGAAATTTAACTCATAATATGGCTGTACTGAGACCACAGGTCCTGGCTCATTCTTATAGCTGGGTCTCTAGGTTTTCTTCTTCCCTGGGCCTTCCTCTATCTTCATGGGACAAAGATAGTTCCCTATCTGGGAATGCCCAGAAGTTCAAGCTCTAGAAAAAAACTCCTTTTGCCAGTCTAAGGCCTACTTAAGCTACCTCCCCATTTCCTGTCCTTGGATGTGTCTCTTCTCTGAATAAAACACTAAACAAACATGTCTAGTCCCTTTGGAGGAGATCCCAAAACCCACCTTTGATGGTGTGGTCTTAACCGGTGGCTCTGTATCATAACACAGCAGCCTGTTATTTTTCTTACAGAAACTGACTCCACTTCCCAGCCAGAAGCTGTTTAGTAGGGATGGGGTTGACACCTGCAATACTGAATGAGCACATCACACTGATTCTGTAACAGGACTTCAGTGAGGCAGCATTCCCTATTCCTGGTCCATCATTCAGGACTTCTGATGGCCCCCACAGATAACCATCCCGTGTTTTGGTGTGACTTACACCACACTGTAAGGCCACTCCCATTACTGCCACTGCTATGTTCCTCCTCCAGGAACAAGTGACTACTCTGGAAAAGGAGATGAAACAAATCACCCTTCAAACATGAAATAAAATAATTCTTTGATCACAGTTGGGCTAAAAAAAAAAATCTACAGCCCTGCCTGGTGTGGCCCAGTGTGCGGGGTGTCGTCCTGCACACCCAAAGGTCGCTGGTTTGGTTCCCAGCAGGGCACAGGCCTGGGTTGTGGGCCAGGTCTCCTGCTAGGGACATGTGAGAGGCAACCAATCAATGCTTCCCTCTCTTCCTCCCTACCTTACCTCTCTCTAAAAATAAATAGAATCTTCACAAATAAATAAATAAATATGTAACTCTTAAATGTAATGTTGAAGTGGGGAAATGGCTATAGCAGCCTCACATAAATTAGTTTAATAAACATTATCACAATATTAAGAAGGCAAGGTAAACAAATAGCTTAAGTATTTTATTCGTTTGCAACTAAGCTTGTTAACACTATATAATGAAAATGTACAAAGAATAACGTTGCAGTTTTTGGTTAGATTTAAGTCAAAGACATTCATTAATAAGGAAACTTCCAATGGGAATACTCCAGAAATTTCTCTAAGCCATCTTATCAGAACTGTCTCTGAATATTACCTTACTCTGGAAGGTATTAGCATACATTTGAATTACACTCAGAATTTTTCAAAATAAGCTGTAATTAAAAAAACTATTCTATATTCAAACTAAAACAATTTTAATAGAACTTTTTTTTCCAAAAACAATAATAAATGAAACAAGGCATTTGTAAAATGTGGTCCTGAACAAGTCACAGTAAAAAATAAATGTATACTTAACTTCCACCTCCTCAAAACAGAGGCTACTTTCTGTTCCTCAGCCTTGGAGTCAAGGTGAAAACAGACTGTAAGCAACTTCAGGCAAGGGGTTGCCAAAACAAAGCTCAAGCAGTTGAACATGGACACCTCTTAAAAGAATTCGGGAGAACCTGACCGAAGGATCCAAATCTATTGGTCATAACTGACAAAGGTGAGTGGCTCCTCCCAAGTAGCAGTGCCGACAGGGTCTGGCCCAGCCCTGAGCTCACCTGTTCTATGCCCCCAAGCAAACCCTGATGATGCTCCTGCTGCTCCAGGAGAAACTTGTTTCCAGAGTTTCAGTGTCCAGGGAGCTCTCCGTGTGAGTGAGGTGAGCAGACTCCACGTGGGTATTTTAAGGCTTGGAGTCAAAGGATCCGACATGGCTGGGCAGAGTCCATGTGTCAAATGGCCTGTCTCCAGTTCATTCTAATTCCTCACCTTTTATTTATTGACCTAGGGCCACAGACCTTTGCTATGTCATCATAATCACATCTAATGTCCAGCCTAATGTATGATTCATATTCTGTGCCTGGAAACAGTCCCTGTATTTAACAGTAATACCTACACATAAAACAACCCACTGTTACAACTTATATGGTCACAAAACATTAACGATCTCATGTAGATCAAGCAAATGTTTTTAACCATAACTGTCGTGCATCAAATTCACAGCCAGAATCCCCAAGATCAAAGAAATTTGCACAATACAAATAATAACTTAAAATACACATACACACATATACACACACTCTCACACACACTTCTTACAGAACTGTGCTTGGGGAAACTCCATTTGTTGAGTGCCACTGAGGGCATATTTTGCTAAACTGCTGCTTCAGGTATTTTGTTTGGAAAATCTATCACAGTAGGGCACAGCTGTTTATTGGATGAGCAGAAAAGAAATATATGCTTGTGGCAACCAGAAAGTTTTAAGGTCTTTCAAGTTGTATAAAATGGACCTGCAGAAACTTTTTAAGTGTTCTCAGGATGCAAAGTTGGAGCTGAAATGTGATATCAAACCAGTTGCAAAAAGTGCACAGCAGCCATCTCTTGAGGTCAAACCTGGTACCCAGATATGCAGGAAAGCTTCAGGACACGTCTATAAATTAGGGGTAAAAAACAAAAGAGTGTAAGAATACTAAAAAATACAGTGTTGTGCTTTTAAAATAACAACTAATGGTAAATGTGCTAACCTGCATACAGGACAGGAGTCACCACTTAAAAATATCCTAAATTCTCAAGAATTTAAGAAACCTGACTCGGTTCAGTTTAGGTAGATAGTTATTGTAATTTATGACTTGAATAACTGGTAGTTGTAAGATGTTTAGTATTAAGAAATTCTGAACACACTCTTGACAAGTTAACCTAAGAAATCAACCTTCATAAACTAACAATTGAAACTACCTTTCCAGGGTGAAAAGCCAGGTAAGAAACAAACCGGCACTGGAGCTGGACCACCTAACGTTTCAGTACTGGCTGAACCATTAGCTAGGTCAACTTCTTTAAGTGCTATCCTCACTGGTATAATGGGCTAACAATAGCTCTTCCCTCATAGGGTTCTTGTGGATGAAATCAACTTCAAAGAATTAGAAGGGCTTAGCACAGTGCTGGGCATGTATGTACTCTTTAAATGCTAACTATTAATTTACTTCACAAGGGCCTTTTGCTCTCAGGAGACACGGTACTCAGTCTCAAAATTTTGCTCTTGGAAATCGGGAAATTCAAAGAAAACTTGGCAATACTTACAGCTTGTGGGCCTTGTCCCATATCGTCGCATAATCTGATCATGTGTGAATTTCACAAAAGATTCATATTGTTCTGTGAGGGGAAAGACAGTGTATACTATCCCCGGAAACTCTCCTCCAGTTTTTCAAGAATGAAGTGTCACATCTAACTTTCCAGTTTAAATTACCCATTCGTAGACCCTCCTTGTAACAGTCACTCTGGGGCTACTTACTGCCTGCCTCTTAGACCCCAGAGCCAAATCCCTGGCTCCTAGCTTTGATCACTGATCTCCTGTAATATAACATTTTCCTTAACAGTCTTGCCCCTGCTGTCACTCCATCCTCTCCTAATGGCTTCCCAAGACAGACAGCTATGGTCACTACTACAAGCCAGCAAGTATTAGGGCATGTCCTACAGAACATGGAGCTTGAGGCTCTTCATTGCATTCAATCCTTGCTATAAACTTCGACGTACACATTGAGTGAAAAAGGTGGGATGGCTAGAAAGCTAAGAGAAAATTCCATACTACCTAATTATAGACTGTTCCACAGAAGTACCTTCTAAAGGGAAACTCAGTTGAAAGAAGATAATCTGACATCCGTGAACGCACAAGTGACTTACAGAGAGCAGGTCTGAACAATTCTGGGGTGGTGTTAGGAGAGGGAAATGATCAAGTTTTGTCTTATAATCTACATTATTAGATGTAAAGAAATCCATTTAATTTTGTTGCTAACTCAACAGTTTTCAATTTAAAGCAAAACTACTAACATTCTAAGGCACCACATGGTATGGGCCACCAAATCAGGAAACAGCACTGTTACTGGAAGGAGCCGTTGCCTAAAACCTCTCTGATCACAATATCATCCTCTTTCACTAAACAGGTACTTTCTACTCCTGATTCACATCACTTCCTTTCACAAAAGGCTCAAACTTGCCACCATTAATCACTCCCTTTGTTCTTGCCTGAGCTGTGCTTTCCAAATTTTAATGTACCTCCAAGTCACAGGATGACTGACTTCCCACACACACTGTGTGACTCCCACCAGGAAGTTTGATTATGTTGACTATAGCACACAACCCCCAACCATCTGTTGATGGTTAGCACTATCCCAACCACCTGTTTACAGGCCGCCTGTCCCAAACAGCCTACTCAAAATGTCTTTGTTCATATGGAAGATTCTCAAAAGAAAGCTTGATTTATCTTGTGTCAGAAATGTAAATGAAAAGTCCTTCCATATAATCTATAAATGTTTACAATCACCAAAGGAAATAACTTAACACTCACAACTCATTAAACTTTCTTGCATAATTGTCCTACTCCTAAATCACCATTTACTTAATTGGGGTTAATCCTTAGCCACTACCCCAGCCTACCTGCTAGTTTGGTATTGAGGATTTGCTCATACTCCTCCCGAATTTTATCTTCATAGTCTTTTAAGAGACGTTCACATATTATTCCAACTTGTCGGAGAGTAAAGGTGGGCTGGTCCTTCTTCATCCAGGAGGAACCTGGCCAAAAGACAAATCTAGTTAACATAATAAATTCTAGTTCTAAGGTTCAGAATTCATAACTTCATGCAAACAGTCCTAGGATATAAAAATTGTATATGGAAATGGTATTTTCACTAATTTACATAGAATATTTTCACAAAACTCTCTGAATTTCTGACATTTGTTTTACAAAGCAAAGACAAAGGTAAATTGGGAAGCAGGAGGAACAACACATATGCAGGCATGCTAGCTGGTCTGCATACAAAAAATAGTTCTGAAGCCATAATAATCAGAGCCCATACTCAATGCTCATCTGGTAAATAACAAAAATAAAAAGTTTAAAGTTGATGTAAAGCCTCTAGTCTGGATTAGGAGAAGTAGATTCATAGCATGAGAGCTATTCAGATCCTTGAAGATCATCCAGACCTATGTTTAACCAAGGTTGTGCATCATAATTATCTGTGGAATTAACCAAAAATAAATAAATAAAATAAAATAAAAAAATAAAAATACACACACACACACATTCTGATGTGTAGTGGCTAACTCTGGAGTAGGGCTTCAGCCTCTTTTAAGTTCCACAGGTGATTCTGATAAGAAAAGAAATTTGACAGTGAGGAGACCGACTGACTGGCCCAATATAAAAAATTGTTAGCAATGTCACTAAAATATGAATGGAGGAGAGAGAATTAGCCACTACACATCTCATCCTTGACTCCTTTAGAATCTAGGTCAAGAAGAGTGAAATGTGCCTAAGATAGTAGTTAGGAACCAAAATATCCACTGGAATGCCAGACAACGTGGAAATCGACTTCCTGATCATGATGAAAGCAGCAGCTCCCCTGGCAGTCCAGTTCTCCGTGGTTTTTCAAAGCACAGTCTGGAATCTGTTTCTTTGGCCCTCTTAGTCTATAAACTATTCAACAGCCTGAAACAAATCATTTTCTGCTTAAACCCAATTTTTTTTCTCTACAAAGGAAACCTGACCAAAACATCTAGCCAATTATTATTTGTAATTGTTTCTCTACCCATAACATACTCATTACTTCAAAATTATATTACTAAAATCTCGAGAGGAAATTGAGACTTGTTAGCTATAATCATTGAAAGTTATCACTTAGCATGTGCAAGAGCAATTAGAAAGGGTGTTGTTTCAAGTCAAAACTTTTGAGTTATAAAAAAAAAACTTTTAAAAAATTATTTGAGCCCTAGCTTGTGCAGCTCAGTGGACTGAGCGCTAGCCTGTGGATCAAAATGTTGCCGGTTTGATTCCCAGTCAGGGCACATGCCTCAGTTGCAGGCCAGGTCCCCAGATGGGGGCGTGAGAGAGGCAATCTATTGCTGTTTCTCTCACACGTTTCTCTCCCTTTCCCTAAAAATAAATAAAATCTTTAAAAATAAAAAAAAATGATTTGAGGTGAAACTGACAAAGTGAACAATCCAGTGGCATTTACTATAGTCACAATGTCGTACAACCACCACCTTGATCTAGTTTCAAAATATTTATACTATTCCAAAGTAATACCCCTTATCCATTAAGAGCCCCCCCCATCAATTTGTGTTCTATAGACAATTTTTCATCAAACTAATTTTTGATTCTTAGAACTATTAAGAAGTAGGACACTTGGGAGGAAATAAACTACTGTTGAAGGGCACCGAGTTCACCAGCACTGGAGATGTTTGAGCACTGGCCTGCTGACTGTTTGCAGGGACAGGGCAGGCGAGACTGGTGGCTGAACTGCGTGACCAGGAAGATTCACTTCAACCCAGAGACTCTGTTTGAATCTCCCTCCCTAACCACCTGTCAATGTTATAGAGCAATGCGGTCCCACAACTTTCTGCAGTGACAAAAATGTCCTGTAGTTGTTCTATGTGGCCACTAAGCACTTTAAATGTGGTTACTGCATGCATCTGGGAAACTAAATGTTAAGATTTTATTACAATTTAATTAATTAAACAGCCATGTGTGGCTGGTGGCTATGGTATCAGACTTTGTAGTTATAGAAAGTGCTGTTGCACTGGGTGGATGGAAGCCAGTCAATCAAAGGTCTTTTCCAATTTCATGATTCGATGGCTTTAATAGTATTTATAATACATACACTTTACCACTTTTATTACTTTAGATGAAAGCGATTCTAAATTAGGAAACCCTTATTTTAAGTACCATTTACAAACTCTTAAATGTATTGTGCATATTAAAGCATACTTACCTGGAGAACTAGGTGCTGTGAGTGCTGAGGAGTGAGGCTGACTTTCTGAAGTACAGGCTTCGTTTTGATTAAGAACGACTTCTAAATGTCTCCACCTCTGATAACGACTATATTCTTGTTTTATGTTTTGAAAAATTTGCTCTAAATAAAAAAGAAACACACCTGAACATTCACTTTGATTTCTTCAAACTTCCTGTCCTTCTGCCATGTTATAAATACTAACGAGACAAATGCGTACACTGAGTGAAGCACTCCTCCTACGGCCCCCAAGGCACACCCTCTTACTGCCACCACTTCAACAACATGTACAGCGGCACCTATTCTGACATAAGCCACTCAGACGAAATTCCCTTTGCTTTCCTGTGACAATAAAGACCGATTTGCTGTTTGCTATAGGATTAATTAGTACAACTTACAAGGGGAAAAATCCTTCACCTAACAGGGAGCTATTTTTTTAATATCCTTTAAATTGCAACTTCACAAACTAGGGTACTAGGGGTCTCTTGCCACCTGTTTGGGACTCAAGATCTTTAGGGAAGAGGAAGGCAAAACCCCTTATTTCCACAGCCAGGGGAAGCCATGAAATTTATTGCTTGGACTTCATGAACAGGACATAGAAAAGAATTTTCTGATCCTATTAAGAGGCAATATTTGGTAGGATTCAGATTGCTATTCTGAGTTGAGGTAATAATAAACCAAATTTAACACTATTAAAAGGAGTCCAGGACATACAAACCACTAACCACCTTGAAGTATATTCCTAGAGACAACACAATCTGGAAGAATGTGGTTTTCACATTTTTTTTTGTTTCTGTGGTAGAATATACATCCACTTTCCAGACAATAAAGCCTCCTTATCAAAAACAAAAACCAGAAAACTGTATCGCCCCCCAACTCACATTCTAATGTACACTTTGCTATAGCTGTAATTGTTTTTTTAATAGGGGGTGGTGGTGTTAACAATGACATTTTGGTCCTTCCTAGCTGTGTGACTATGACCTTGGGAAGTCATGCAGCATCTTTAGCCTAGTTCTTCAATATAAATGTTAAATGCCTACCCAATAAAGTTATAAGAATCAGAATCAAAGATATTAATAATACTGTAACAGCCCTGGCTGGTATGGCTCAGTGGACCGAGTGCCTGCCTGCAAACCAAAAGGTTGCCGGTTTGATTCCCAGTCAGGGCAATGCCTGGTTTGTGGGTCAGGTACCCCCCAGTCAGGGCGCGCAAGAAGCGACCGATAGATGTTTCTCCCGTCCTCTCTCTCTAAAAAAATAACAAGTCTTAAAAAAAAAAAAAAGCCATAACAAGCAATGGTACAGCTCAGGAATTGACATCTACTCAAAGTAGCTTCACACATAGCTAAATTCTGTACCACTTGGCCTAAACACTGGAACAATGTAGTATGTGGCAAAGTTTCCTTTCAAGAATGCTATGAACTTCATTTTCTAGGTCCTCAAATTCATGAAGTCTTTGTTTCATCTTTAAAATATATTCTCCAAGCACACCCTTGGCCAGATTCAATATAAGGTTGTAAGCAACTGCAAAGACTTGAAACAAGAAAGAACAAGTATGAGGACAATGCTCATGAGAACAGAAGGTCTTTGATAAACCTCTAAGTGCCTCCTGTATGGCAGAGTGAAGAAATGGAAAGAAAGGTACAACCTGGAGGCTGGTACAAGGACCAGCAAGTCCAAGAATCTAAACATGGTACACACAGGAGAAAAATAAGGAAGCAGATGTGATTTTCTTCCCATGAAGGTCATACATAACAGATAGGCATTTTTAAAAAAGAAAATGCAAATTTCTTTTTAACAGTGTATAATTTTAATCTTTGCCTCCCATTATTTGAGGTTGTGCTTCTAGGTTTTACCAGACTAAGCTCATTATTCTTCCAGTTCCAGCTCCCACTACCACCTAGTTCCATTAAACAATGCTGTCCTTAATGTGTGGGTTTCCTGTCCTTCACTCAAGCAATTCTGCTTTGCTTAAAATGGGGCTGTCTCTCTCTTTCCAACATTTAAGACCCAGCTAACATGCTACCTCATCTGATTAAGTCATGATCAATTAACTGCTTTGCATCTAGACTCACCTCATGTTTACAAACATCTCCCCAAGGTCAGTAACCCCTTTCCATCCCTGGCATCCATCCACCTCACTCATTTAAGCAATAAAAGACTTAACTTTATAGGCCTTTTCTACAAAAAGTGCTATGACATATCTTTTTTTTAAAGTGAAGTAAAAACACATTTTCTGACCAGTTCTGAAAGAACGTTACAACCCTTGAGATAACTAGGGTGTTACAGAGTGAAGTCATTAATTTTTATATTCACTTTTCTATTAGTTGGCCTTATTTTCTACTTGTGTAACAACTAGAATTTCCTCCCTCATTTTTCCTTTTAATCCAGAAGGCATCTTTCACATAAGCCAAAGCAT
Organism: Macrotus californicus; assembly: GCA_007922815.1. Lineage (NCBI taxonomy): Eukaryota > Metazoa > Chordata > Mammalia > Chiroptera > Phyllostomidae > Macrotus > Macrotus californicus. The sequence continues at coordinate 31,459 of VMDR010002535.1, forward strand.
TAAATAATGAATCATTCACTTTGTTTCTTTCATGACAGAACCATATTCCAATAAGCATGAAGAAACATAACAGAGTAATCTTTACAAATGAACATTTAAACAAAGTATTTTAACATAAAATGACCAAGATGCTCGTTTGCATGATTTATGCAAAGAATAAATTTTAATATTAAAAAAAAAAACAGTGTCCTCCATTGTGGCACTGTGCCACATGCAGGCTTCCAAATACATTCAGCAATCATTTATTATGTGTTTGCTGTAATATGAACTATAATAAAGTTAGTCTAGAGAATATTATTGGAAGAAACAATACATTTACTTAATATCCATCAAGATAGATAGGGCAAGTATTAATTCTATTTTGTTGAAGAAAACAGATCCAGAAAGATTATGTGACTATCCCTGGGTAGCTATAGAAGCAATGGGAGGAAAAAATAAATCGCTTTAAGTGAGCACCTACACCCTCTGCCCTTGAAGGGCTCTTCACAAAGAACTTTTGCAAACATTCTCATTCAGAGCGACGTTAAGTGGTCAAGGAATTTAAAGTCGAACAGAGTTCCTCAAGGGCAGGGTTAGCCAGGTAATGGGTGGGAGACTGACTGCATTTGGATTAGCAAATAGGAGGGGAAAGCAGCGTGATGGAAGGTAAGAATTACAAACACAGCCAGGTGGGCCTGGGGGAAAGGAGCAAAGACACAGGTTAGTAAAAAATGTCTTAAAGATTGACGAGGTGAGATACGGTTATGGTTGGTAAGTCCTTTAAATGCCAGCATAAAGAAGAGGTGAACACGAGTCTAGGAGCGCTTGGCTGGCAACTGCAGGAACGCTGGGGCCAGAGGACAAGGGCCTGAAATCTGTATTGTGGATTTGCAGAGAAGGAAATACAGCCTAAAGACATCAGTAACTGAAAAGGGGTAAAGAAAGAATGATTTTAAGGTAATTCCAAAGTTTTGCTTATGCTTGAAAAGTAGAAAACACACACAAAGAAATGACTTGCCAAAGTCCAGTTTTGAGACTCCCCCCATTTCCGGGAGCCCTTTAAAACTGCTAAATATTAATTCTGATGCACTTTCCCCTCAACTCCCACACAATAGTTAGGGTTTTGTGTTTGTTTGTTTTTCCACTTTATTGTCACACCAGCTCTCCCCTTTTCTTGACCAATGTCCTTATTGAAGGCGAGCCTGTCTGCTCACGGATAGCTGAATTCCTGCTTTCGGAACCTCTGTATGTTTAAGGATTCTCAAATTCTAGCTAACGGCCTACCGATTTCAAGCCATATATGGTACAAGACAATAGCCATACAATAAAAGAACATGGCCAAGTGCCTTAGAATTAGTAAGGCTGAAATCAGATTCCATGACTTCTGCGGCGGCCTCCGGTCCCTCAAGGCTTCTGTAAATCAGGTCTCCCTATCTGCTACAGTGCAGTGCGGAACAGCACACACTCAGGCCCCTTCCCAGTAACATGCCCCCAACCCCCACCCTCAAGGCCGGGTTCGTGAGTAGAATCCGATTTCCCAGGGCCCACTGATTCACAGGGCGGCTCAGTGCAGGCCCAGGCAGCGGAGGCAGGAGGGGCTGGGGGGACGCGGAGGGCCCGGGGCGGCCAAGGATATTCCCATTTTCCTCTTGCTGCCCATCCTTCCAGGCTCGCCAGCTCCAGGAAAACCGAAAACCGATACCGTGACCCCACTACCTCTCCCGGATGTTTCCCATCCCCGGAAGCGACCAGGCCCAGCGGCGCCCCAGTTCCCTTTTCTCAGGGCAAAGAAGGGGTCCGTGTGTAAATCAGCCTAGCGTCCATAACCCTTCCCCCCCACTCCCACCCCCACCCCCACCCCCAAATGCCAGGGCCTGGCTTCCTGCCAAGCCCGCAGCGTCGGTTACCCGGAGTTGGAAGGCGCCGTTCGCTGCCAGGCGGTACCGGCTGCTGCAGAGTCGGCGGTGGGGTCTGCATCTGAAGCGGCGGCGGCTCGACGTCCGGGGGCCTGAGGCCCGGAGTGGGGCCGGGCAGAGGGGCGCAGCGCCGCCGCTTCGGGGAACCCGGGCTCAGCAGCGCCGCCTCGAACTCCATCGGCCGCTTCAACGTCGCCCCGCACGCCATGCCGCTGACCGGCCAGGGACCAGGAGCGGACGCGGTGGAAGGTGCGGTCCAACCTCCAGCTCCTCAGCGGAGCTCTCAAGCCAAGCCGGCTCCAATGGCGCCTCCAGCACCCGGCAGCGGCTCTGGCCCCGCCTCCTGTGACGTCACGGACTTGGTCACCATCCGGCGAGGGGGGGAAGCCGGAAGAAGGCCACTCTTTGCGGTCCATCAGAAACAGTGCGGCCCCCGGCGCCCCCTACTGAGGAAATGGAACGGCCTGGGCGGAGAATTTGGTCACCAAGCAACCTAGGGAGGGCCCCCGCCTCCGCCGCTCCCAGGGTTCCATTCCCCCCCACCCCTTCCCATCGCTCGCGGGTGGCCCCTTAGGTTTTCGCACCTGCGCGGCCGGGGCGTGGGGGAGGGGAGAGCTTGGTGGAGTGTTCTCCGGGGGGGCTTGATGAGAGGCCACCGGAGAATCGCTGTCTTCGCGTCCCGTAACCTCCTTTATCTAGTTCTAGTCCCAGTAATAAAAGAAGGGGTGATTCTGAAAGGTCCTCAAGGGCATTTCCCTGACTTACAGGAAGTCTCAATTTAAACATAACGTAAGATCTGCCAATGGACTTAAGGAAGTCTATCGATCCCATGGAACTGCAAAATTGTGTGTATGGGGGTGGGTGGATATATTTTAGGATAGAAGACTCACACCTTCATCAGCTGATCAAAAGGGTCTGTTCCTCACAGAAGTTAAAAACAAAGAGAAAACAACCAACTGGTTTAAACCATTTAAAAATGGTGTCAGAGTGTTAAGAACTTCAGCTGATAGCTGATTTGCCAGTCTCCCCAGCTGACCTGACAGTTCAGGTGCTTTTGATAATTCTGAAAAAATTAATCAGTAACAGGAGAGTTCTACTTTTAGAAACTTCTGTGCCTGTATATAACTGGGGAACAGGTCCAAGGAATCCGTGATACAAAAGTTAAAACCTTTCTAAAACTACTCACATACATTAAATATTGACGATGACTCCTGGGATCCGTCTGCTTTGACATATCTCTGGCAGTTTCCAGAACAATCTAAATTTCAGATACTTTTCCTGTAACAGGTGATATGCCTGATCAATATTCCCCAATATCTGAGTTGAAGAATATGGACATGGTATTGTACCTCGTTTCATTCTTTGTCCTTTTCTGTTGCTTTACTCTGGGTCCTCCCCAGTTTCTCTGAATTTTATAAAGATCCAAACAGGTCATTCTTTTTTTTGGCATTTATGTTTGACAAATAACAGAAATAATTCTAAAATGACTGCATACCAGACATTAAATTTATTTTAGCCTATCTCCTTTCCACAATAAAGAAGGAAAGGGCCGCTCCAGTTTTAGACTAGAAAACTAGAAATGGAACATTAGGGCCAAAGAAAAAGATCATAATTATCCTAATAATTAAACATGACTGACTGAATTTGAAATTTAGTTCTGAGCTTCCTGGTTGCCAGGGCAACAAAAAGAAAACAGTACATACTGAACAAATTTTGGCATCTGAAAAGAATCAATTCATCAAAGGAGACAGACCTTTTTTTTTTTTTTCCGTAGCGCTAACTTCTAAAAGTAGTTTCTCATATAACTTTATTAGAAACTGGTGAATGAGGTAGTAAGCAATCAAGAGGATTAAAAAAAAAAAGACTTTATTTATTTTTAGAGAGAGGGGAAGAGAAGGAGAAAGAGAGGAAAAGAAACATCAATGTGTGGTTGCCTCTCACATGCCCCCTACTGGGGACCTGGCCTGCAACCCAGGCATGTGCCCTGACTGGGAATTGAACCAGTGACCCTTTGGTTCACAGGCTGCTACTCAATCCACTGAGCCACACCAGCCAGGGCAAGAAGATTTGAACAAGAAATGCAAAAGCAAAATTCATATGGATATTTCTTTTATGTTTAATAAAAGCCAGGGACATAATAGCAACCTAGTTATGGTTATTTGCAATAAATTATTCAAAATTTTTTGAATTTATTGACTTTAGAGCAAGAGGGGGGAAGGAAAAGAGAGAGAGGAACATCAATTTGTTGTTCCACTTATTTACGCATTTTTTGTTTGCTTCTGGTATGTGCCCTGATCAGAGATCAAACCAACAACCTTGGCATATCTGGACAAGGTTCTAACCAACTGATCTACAGAACCAGGGTTGATGGTTGTTTTTCTTTTAAGGGGCATGTCTAATGCGGTCTAAGGAAATTACTTTCTTGTGGTCTAAACTGTTTCATACTTAGAGCTTAGAAGGTTTTAAAAGTATGTCCCTTGGGTCATCATTCTAATAGCACTTCTAGCTAGGGTGTTGCTAAGTGCTTTGATGGTCATTCTCAGTGGTCATTTAAATGTTTGAGCATGCCTTGTAATATTAGTGTTTTAAAACAGGAAGTTATAATTTGTTCACAACTCTGTGCTTCAAAATTAGAAATTCCTTGAAAATAATAATCAGGCCTCATTAATTTGTGTTTCCCCATCCTTTACACAGTATTTGAATGCAGTAGAGGTAGGCACAGAATAAATATTGGTAGAATGAATAAATGGTAATTATTTCAAGGTTGTTCTCTCTGTCCCTGAAAGCTGATAGTCCACATTGCTGAATGAGGGTGGATTCAGATGATTCAGAAACCAAACAAGTAGGTGGTACATCCTATTATAAGTTGCAGTTGACAGCAGCCCAACCAGAGAGATGCCCTTGAAGGAAGCAGATGTCCTGCTCTGATGGTTACTCACTGTGGTGTCTCCTTATGAAGTCAGCACAGTCCAGATCTGCTTTCCTCTGCATATCCAGCCACTCGACCAGTCATATACATGTGTACACATACACATGTTACTAAGTACCTTTCATGTGCCAGGCACTATACTATCATGGTTGAGAATACTATGGTATGAAAAGAGACATCGTTCCTGCCCTCCTAGGGCTTCCAGTCTGTTAGAGGTGACACACATTTATCAAATAATCACAACAGCTAATATACAGTTATAAACTGCGACAAGTACTCTGAAGGGAAAAACAGGGTGTTACAACAGAGGTCTTGACTTAGCAATGAAGACTTCTCTGAAGAAGCCACATTTGAGCTAGGAGCTAACTAAGTAAGCAAAGAGAGGGTGAGGACATCCCAAGCAGACAGGAGGGCATACCCAAAGCCAGTGATAGAAGATCTTCTAATGGCTGGTGTAGCTCAGTGGATTGAGGGCGGGCTGCGAACCAAGGAGTCGCCGGTTCGATTCCCAGTCAGGGCATATGCCTGGGTTGCGGGCCAGGTTCCCAGTATGGGACACATGAGAGGCAACCACACATTGATGTTTCTCTCTCTCTCTCCTTCTCTTGTCCTCTCTCTAAAAATGAATAAAATCTTAAAAAAAATAAAGTCATAATTGCACTCAATAGTTCTTCAGATTAAGGTGACTGTTATTTGTTATCCAAGGTAACTGTTGTACGAAAGATACTGTGTTGCATTTCAAGCAGTATTTATTTAAAAAAAGAAAAAAGAAAAGATTCCTGGCTGCTGCATAGAGAACAGGTTGAAGGAAAGCAGGGATGGATGGAGGAGATCAGTAAAGAGATTATTGTGTCTGTGCAGATACATGACTTGTAAAATTACTTTTATATTACGAGGAACCTCCTACTTCCTGGCATATACAGATTCTTTCATATCACCATCTGTGGGTGTTTTTATGATAGTTCACCCTGGGAAAGCTCAGCAATAGGTCTGAGGTTCTGTCTATTTACTGGGGCCAGCAGTTGTCTGACCCACGGCCATCAGTGGGCTAAACATGGGGCTGGGAATGAAAGGAAAGAAGAGTACCATCTTACAAAATCTTCCGGAATTCTTTGCCTAAAGTTTCCAAAGGAGTTGTCTACATTTCCTATCTCCTTTTGCCTACTTCCTACCCACTACCTATCAACCCACACCCATCTGATTTCTACCCCTCCCATTCCACTAAAACAGGTAAAGTCACCAGTGATCTCCAAGCTATGGGGGAAGTGGACTGACAAGAGCAAAGTTTAGAAGATGAAGTAACAGGTGTTGGTGAGGGTTAAGTATGGAAGTGAGAGAAGTGAGACTCAAGGGTAAGTCCTTGGCTTCTGCCTTTCTCAGAGCCACTTTCTGAGAAGTTTTCATCAGACGAGGACCAGACTGGGGAGGAATTTATGAGTATGGTTTTGGACACGGTGAGTTGGAGGTTCCTTTAAAGTATCACTTGGGATTCTCAAATGGGATGTGTGTGTGTAAATATGTGGACCTGGAATTCAGGAGAAGTCTGGATTGGAAAAAAAATTAGGAAAGTCATTGGTGTAGAAATGGTAATGGAAGTTGTAGGGGCAGCTGGGATTATCTTGGGTAGGAGTTCTTAGTCTTTTTGTGTGCATGCTGTAAACCCATTCTCTGAATATTTTAAAGTGTATAAAATAAAAAAAAAAAACAGCCCTGACTAGTGTGGCTCAGTTGGTTGGGCATCATCCTGCAAAGGGAAATGTTGCCCGGTCAACTCCCTGCCAGGGCGCATGCCTAGGTTGTGCATTTGGTCCCTGATGGGGTGCATACAAGAGGCAGCCAATCGATGTTTCTCTCTCACATTTATGTCTCTCTTTCTCCTACCCTTCTCTTCTCTCTAAAAATAAATAAATTTAAAAATTTAAAAATAATAAAATAAAATACATAAGATAACAAAGAACATTAGTCATATACATAAACACACATATACTATATATATAGTCTATCAATATCAAGTGAATATTCATTTGATACTGATAGATTACTTGGAAATATATACTATATGTTCATTGGATATTAGGATATTAATAAATTATCTGAAACTATGTAATATAAAGGGTAAAAAAAAGATTATTGAGATGGAGGAAACAGACTGTAAAGGAAATTCCAATTATAGCCTGAAACAAAGAGCACCAAATTATCTAAGCAAAATCTAGGAACTGGAGTGGGAACTAGGAGAGAAGTGGTAAAAACTCATTCAGGAGTTTCATGTGAGCCCTGGCTGATGGAGCTCAGTGGGTTGAGCATGGACCTGCGAACTCAAAGTGTTGCTGGTTCAATTCCCGGTCAGGGCACATGCTTGGGTTGTGGGCCAGGTCCCCAGTAGGGGGTGCAAGAGAGGCAACCACACATGGATGTTTTTCTCCGTCTCTTTCTCCTTCCTTTCCCCTCTCTGTAAATATAAATAAATAAAATCTTAAAAAAAATGTTCCGTGTGAGTAGAGAATGGGGAAGTAAAAGTATTCTAAAGATTTTTATCTTTTTGGGAGAAGGGAAGGAAGAAGTTAGGGAACTAAGCATCTCTACAGGGCAAATAGTTGTTGTAATTATTTAATATAGTAATAGTAGCAAACTATGTGAATAATAAGCATAAAGAGAGGGAAAGAAATCATATATAACATGGAAAAGTATGGCCCTGGCCATTCTGGCTCATTTGTTGGAGCGCTGGACCATCCACCAAAGGTTAGGGTTTTGGTTCCGGGTCAGGGCATGTCACCTAGGTTGTGGCTTGATCCCCAGTCGGGGTCTGTATGTGATGTTTCTCTCTCTCCCTCTCTCTCTCTCTCTCTCTCCCCCTTCCTCTCTCTATAAAATCAATAAACATAATCCGGGATTAAAAAAGAGAGAGAATATTCTTCATTCAAGCAGTCGTTACATAAAGTATGGTACATTTAATGCAGCTATTAAAAGTAATGGATGAGAAGCATGCAAATTTACATAGTAGGATTTTTAAAAAGCAACTAAAGTATGGAAAGTTTATGTAATTGACTAAGATTGCACAACTAGTAAGGAGTAAAGGCAAGGATTCAAAAAGTCTAGGTCCAAGGCTCTGGCTGGGTAGCTCAATTGGTTGGAGCATCTTCTGGATACACCAAGGTTGCAGGTTCAATCCCTGGTCAGGGTACATGCAAGAATCAACAAATACATAAATAAGTGGGACAACAAATCCATGTCTCTCTCTCAAATCAATAATAATAATAATGATAATAATAATAAATAAAGTCTAGGTCTAGAGTCCACCAACTTAGTCACTATACTGTCACTTTTGAAATGGGGTTGAGTAGAAAGCTGGTTGAAGATGACAAAAAACAGGCAGCACAGAACAAAGAGGGGGACAATCATCTGATAACAACTGTTTGTCCCCCACTCTCAGAATACAACAGAAGTCTCCCTTCCTAGCTTTCAGTATGACATGAGAATGGTGACTTCTTAGACCACCAGAGGTCACTCTGGCTTCCTTTGTTGGGTTACAGAACCTGTGAGTCTGGGCAACAGGTACCACAGTGCTTTGGGTCTTCTTACGGTCCTGCCTTGAGCTGCTCCTTCGTCTCCTCTCTGCTGGTGTGGCTCTGACTACCACTGCCCCTGGATGTTGTTGGTGCAGCTGCTGCCATTCTCAGAGAGGGCAGCTAATGGAGACCTCTCTTCTCTCTGCTATTTGGCAATGATGTGGTTAAAATACAGAGCTGGGGATGGGGCAGAGGTGGGTTCAAATCCCAGCTCTGTTATTGACTACTTTGTGTAAACCTAAGCCAGTCACAACCTCTCTGAGCCTTAGTTTGCTCACCTGTAAAATGAACCTACATCAGAGGTTAATCATCAAAATTAACTGAGAGAATATATCTCGAATGCTTAGCACAAATCTTTTTTTTAAAGGTTTTATTTACTTATTTTTAGAGAGAGAGACAGGGAGGGAGAAAGAGAGGAAGAGAGACATGGATGTGTGAGAGAAACATCGATCAATTGTCTCTCACATGCCACCAACCAGGGACCTGGCCCACAACCCAGACATGTGCCCCTGACCAAGAATCGAACCAGCAACCTTTTGGTTTGCAGGCTGAGGCCCAACCCACTGAGCCACACCAGCCAGGGTGCTTAGTACAGATCTCATTATTAATAAAGTCAGAAAGTTTTTCTCAATGCAGGCACTTGTATTCAGCTGATTTTCCTTTACTTTTCAACTTAATAACCTTTCTTCCCATTATTTGCTGTAAGACTCTGATAAAGAAAGAATCTGGGCAATGAGCCAACTGTTCTGCTTGCATAGCCTCTAAAACAATTTTGAAAAACTGTGTACTCCTGTGCATTTGTCTAAGTTGACATTAAAGTTTTTTTCATTCTAATATTAAATAGTGCAAAGGATAGGATTTCCCACATATTGCAATATCAACATCTAAACATTGAAAACATTGAGTAGAATCTAAACACTATACAGCGGACTAGAATGATAACTCTGACCAATAAGGACACCGTATCAACTAGTGCTTCATCAACCTAGACATACCCCTTTTTTGGGCATTTCTCTATAAGTGAGGCTAGTAGAGACAGAAATAAAAGGCACTAAACAAAAGCCATGAGGTAATAGCATCTGGGAAAAAGAAGAAATCAAGAGGGAGCTATGGGGAGAATAAAGAGAGAAGTTATCAGAGGATGCAGGGTCAAGGACAGAGGTGACCTATTTCAAGAGGACTGGAGGAGTGATTAGGACAGGAAACAATGGATGACCACCTGGGGGTAGGGGAGGAGAGTGATGACTGGAGTTACTTTGCAGTCATTAGAACTGTTATTATATCTTAAATGGCAAAGAACAAGGATTTAGTTCCACAACGTCTGGTTGTACAGCCTGAGATGATTATTATATTTCTTATCTATGTATCTTAACAGCAATGAACCTCTATTTCCTGAGGCAAGCTGGGGACGCCTTTGTTTCCTTTAGCCTCAAAGAGCTTATAATGTAGAAATCAGCACCAGGACTGGGGGTAGAAGGAGCAGACCTTCAGAAGTTGTGAAAAAGTGAATGCGGCAACCACAGCAACGTGGTGAGCAATAAGAATCTGCTTTCTGTTAATAATGCAGACATTAGGAGCATAGACCCTGGAAACAGATAATCTGGATATGAATCTGGCTTTGCTGGAGGACTTTGGGAAAGTTTCCTCACCTCTCTGGGCCTCAGTTTTATCAGGAAATGGATGTATTAGTTTCCTAAGGTTGCAGTAACAAATAACCACAAACTTGGTGGCTGGAAACCACAGGAATTTATTCTCTCACGATTCTAGAAGTCTGAAGTCTGCAGTCAGTTTCAATGGACCGCAGTCAATGTGTTGGCTATTGTCCATCTGACTCTAGGGCTAGACTCTGTTCATTGCCTCTTCTAGCTCTTGTGGCTACCAGCATTCCTTAGCTTGTGGCTGCATTACTCCAGTCTCTGACTCTATGGCTACATTGCTTCTTCCTCTTGTGTCAAATTTCTCTCTGACTCTCTAGTAAAAGGATATGTGATTGGATTTAGGGCTCACCTAATAATCCAGGGTAACTCCCCATCTCAAGATCCTTAACTTCATTACATCTTTTGCCACATAAGGTAATACTCTGACACCAGCTAGTGTACCACAATAAAATTCTGGCACTAATCATGCAGAGTTAGTGCAGAACCCATAAACTGAAAAGTAGGGTTCCCAGCCAAGCTGACCTCACTTCAGATCCAGCTTCACTTCAGTCATTCCCAGGTTACTTGCCCTTCTGACGAATTGGCCATAAATTTGGGGGTTCTCATAACCCCCTGAGGCTCAATAACTCAGAATAACTCACATAAATCAGGAAACTGCTATATTTACAATTACAGGTTATTATGAAGAATACAAGTTGGGACCAGTGAAATGAAGAGACGAAGAAAGCAGAGTCTGACAGGGTCCCAAATGCAGAGCTCCCATGCCTTCTCCCGGTGCAGTCAGGGCACATCACTCTTCTTGCACATCAATGTGTTTGTCAACCAGGAAGCCTTACCAAGCTTCAGTACCCAGAGTTTTTACTGGGGTTTCATTATGTAAGCACAATTGATTGAGTTATTGGCCATTGGTTGGCCATCAATCATTGGTTGAACTCAGTGTCCTTTCTCCCCTTGCCTCCCTGAGGTCAGGCAGATATCACATGTCTATAAAATGATATCTTATTATTGTTTTGATTTGCATTTTTCTAATGACCAGTGATGAATGATGTTGAACATCTTTTCACATACTTATTGGACATTTGTATATCTTCTTTGGAGAAATGTCATTCAAATCCTTTACCCAATCTTTGATTGAGCCATATGTCTTTGGTATTGAGTTGTAAGAGTTCTTTATATACCACAGACATGTCCTTTATCAGTTATATGATTTTGCAAATATTTTCTCTCATTTTGTGGGTTTTGCCTTTTACTTTTTTGGTGGTGTTTATGGCCTAACATTTTAAACTTTGAGGTAGCACAACTTATCTATTTTTTCTTTCATCAGTTGTGGTAGGAGTCCAACTTCATTTGCATATGGATATCCAGGTGTCCCTTCACCATTTGTGGAAAATCAGTACACGTCGAACCAGGTGTTCAATAGGACCAGAATGCTGGAGAGAGGCAGAAAGTCTTCTTGCCACATTTGCTGATGGTTCTGGATTTTAAATTTTGTTTGGAATTGGGAAAACTAACCTAGAATTTTCCCTCTCTTGCTGTAGGGACATAAAGTTATTAATTAACTTCCTCTTACATGTTTCAGCTTGTGAAATTGTTCTAATCAAGTACTCAGTGTCTCTATCACCTTCAGGGGGCACATCATCTGGAAGTCAAACAATCACAGTTAACTAAGTTCCACAAACAGCAGACCAACTAGAATTCCAATAAAATGCCAATCAGGGCTGTTGGTTGCAACAATAGAAGCCAAAAGTGGCTAACTTAGGCAGAGAAGGAATTTATCAGAAGGATATTAAGTACCTCAAAGAAAGGAAGAGAAAATAGGAGAAGTGGGCTTGGAAAATGAACAGAAAGCCATTTGACCAAAGGAAGCTCGATAACTTGAATCATCTCTCACGACAAGAAAAGCATAACCACGACACCACCACTGAACATTTGCTGCCACTGGGCTCTTGATACCATTGCTGCAGCCCTTAATAATCTCCAACTGAGTCTGTGTAAGAACCTAGTGTCCAGGCAGTTTCATTAGCCAAGCCTTGGGTATTGGTCCATTGCCTCGGTCAGTGAGTTTTAACTGGGGTGCCTCAGGAATTCTTAAAACATGCCATACCTGCCTATTTAATCAGGGACACTGACATCTTTTCCCCTAGACTGTCAAATAAAAAATAACAACAGCCAACACAATAATAGCCGTCCAGTGTGAATGCCCTGCCATGAACCATAAATATATAGGTAATATAATTGAGTTGCATCTTATTGATCACATCACATAAGGTTGTGTCTGATTGATTAATTCTTGGTACCAGAAATCCTTATTTATAAGTATAGGCACCTGATTTTTTTTAAAAGTCACTTTGGAGCAAAAAGGGTAGGTAATTACTATTTCTTGTGAATAATCAAACTTACACTTATGTTTTGTCAGACTGGCAAAAATATATATATTTTTGGCATGCCACAGAATTTTAGTAATTGGTTTATGTGTGCCACGAGATGAAAAAGTTTCAAAATCACTGGCCTAGATCATAGGGCAAATACCATCTCTCTTCAAACTTCTGTAAAACCAGCTGGGCTTCTCCCTAACCTGAGACTTATAAGTAGGACCTTCCCTCAAAATAAGAAGGGTATTCAAGCATGAGGTGGCCAAAACCCACCAAGGTACGTTACAGAAACAAATAATAAAAATAAGAGTCAACGTTTATTGAGAGCTATCTATGTACAGTTTTACATGTGTTAACTCTGTTAATGCTTACAACAGCCATATGAGGTGTGCTCCACTATTATCCTATGTGGTAAACTAAATAATGACACCCAGAGATATTTATTTCCTAGTCCTCAGAACCTGTGAATATGTCAAAAGGGGACATATTTATTGCTTGTTGTAAAAAGGCGGAAGATTTATTTGACCTGAAGAGAAACTAGAGTATTGCCTGTTGTATAATAAAGAATATCACTGGGCTTTATCTCTGTTATGTGAATTAAGTTGCGACAACTGTTAGAAAATTGTATTACATGGTAAAATTGCCATGGAAGCAACATCTGACTTCACCATGAAGGTGGGTCTGTGGTGGTCAGCAGTTCCAGACTCACATAATCACAATATATATTTTTAATTTTTTTTAAAATTTATTATAGAGAGAGAGAGAGGAGAGAGGGAGGAAGAGAGAGAGAGAGGAGATACCGATTTGTTGTTCCATTTATTTATGCATGCATTGGTTATGCTTAATATGTGCCCTGACCAAGGATGGAAACCACAACTTTGGCGCATTAAGACAATGCTCTAACCAATTGAGCAACAAGGCCAGGACTAATCACATTATTTTTAACCAGAAAGGAAAGGAACATCTTTCTCCCAATTCTGTTTTGAAAAATCTCAGGGAAAATGCTGATTAACCTGTTTTGGACTATGCTCCATTCCTGTGTCCCAGGGAGATCACAGATCTGTGATGAGAAGACAGGGAGGTATGGGATACTCTCTGTCCCATGGAGCTCTCCTGGCAGCCATGGATGAGAATGAGTTGTCCTGGACACAATCTGTTGTTCTAGTGGGAAAAAAGGGGTAGTGATTCCCTCTAGTGGAGAATGCCCTGAGTCTTTCTCTGAAATGGCTTTTATTGGGATCGGTATGTGCAGGGGTATACAGCATGCATGCATAGTTCATCAATCAATGCCCAAAGGCTATAATTACTAGAAAACAGATGTTATCTATAGATAACAATTGAAGGAACACAGAGATTTGCCTCAGGTCAGGGTCTGTTAGACATGCTGACGCCAAATGGTCATTGAGGAATGTTTCATGAGATAAGGAGTTCACTCCTCGTGCTTATCTGGTTTATACCAATAGGGCTATACAAAGCAAAGCAGGCTTCAAAGGGTACAATGCATTCTTCAGGCCTGATTTCCCACAGGAACCCTCAGTGCTAGCATCAGGTCATGTGTGCCTCCTGCATTCCCAGCGTTCTAGTCGGGACTTACAGGCCTCTTTCAAGGTCTTGCTTGAGTGGGACTATAGTCTCCAATGCCACACAAAGTGGTCCCCAACAGGAGGAGTCTGGGGGGATAAAATCAAGATTCCACTGCTTAGGCAGGGGTGTTCAACCTTTGGGCATCTCTGGGCCACACTGGAAGAAGAAAAGTTGTCTTATGCCACACATTAAATACACAAACACTATTGAAAACTGATGAGCAAATAAAAGGTTTTAAGTAAATTTTTGATTTTGTGTTGCACCACGTTCATAGTCATCCTGGGCTGCATGTGCTCTGTGGGTCACGGGTTGGACACCCCTGGTGGGGAATACATGTAGAGTTGTAGAAGTTGCCTAGAGAATTTTGGCAGAATTCAAGAGAGAAACTAGGAGCTGGAATGTCAAGGGCCTACCACTGAGGAACAGCAAATGCACAGTGAGATCAGACTTGTTTGTTTGCTTTGAGGAGTCTCAGTAGAGACCCAAGATGGAAGGGAATAATTAAGAACAGCTTACAAGGCTATGAGACAAACTTGGAGTCAACACTCTAGCCAATGAAGAATTTGGCACAATGTCAAGGAAGGATTTTAAAGCCATAATAACTATACACATATAATTATATAATGCTATTAACCAATGTTATCCCAATAAATTTAATTTTTAAAAAATTCTGAAAAAAAATACACATATATGAGGTCTGTCCGGAAAAAGTCCAGCCACTGTTAATATAACGAGAACTGGTTTGCGCAACATCAATGTAAACTGGCAGCCAAGGAGAGTGGACTGGAATGCGCATGCGTGAACAATGACTATTTCACTGTCCTAGTCAATAGGGGCGGTAACTGCCCCTTGAGTGAGCATGTGCACTGTGTGGTCGTCACATTCAAAATGACTGAGTGAGTAAAGCAACAAATTTGTATCACATTTTGTGTTAAGCTTCAACATTCCTCTGTGGAAACTATTCAGATGATTCAGAAGGCCACAGCTATGGGCAACTGCTGATTGGCAGATTCATCACAATAACATGTCCTCTCATGCATCACATCTGGTGCAGTTTTTTTGCAAAACATCAAATCACTCATGTGACTCAACTCCCCTACATCCCAGATTTGGTGCCCTGTGACTTCTGGCTTTTCCCAAAACTAAAATCACCTTTGAAAGGGAGGAGATTTCAGACTGTTGATGAGATTCAGGAAAATGTGACAGGGCAGCTGATGGTGATTGGAGAACTGTGTGAGGTCCCAAGGTGCCTACTTTGAAGTGGACTGAGGTGTCATTGTCCTATGTACAATGTTTCTTGTATCTTGTATCTTCTTCAATAAATGTCTCTATGTTTCATAGTAAATGGCTGGGTATTTTATGGACAGACCTCATATACATATAAGTAGATAGATATAAATAAATAGATACACAAACTGTCTATAGCAATTGCTTTTGGAAATGAACTTGAGGAAGACTTATGTTTTTTTATTCTTTTCATTTTTGTATTATTTAAATATTTTGCAATATTTTATAAGAAATAAAAAAAATAAAGATTTTATTTATTTTTAGAGAGATGGGAAAGGAAAGAGAAAGAGGGAGAGAAACATCTATATATGAGAGATATATTGATTGGTTGCCTCTCACAAGCCCTCAACTGGGGAACCCCGCCTGACTCCTTGCTTTGCAGGCCAGCACTCAATCCACCGAGCCACACCAGCTAGGGCTAAAGATTTTTTAAAAAACAAACACTGTATGAAAAAGAAATGGAGTTCTCATTGCTGTCAGATTGTCCTTACCTAGTATTGGGTTCTCTAGGATTCTTCTCTCACTGCTATTAAAAGTAGATTGAGAAAAAAATAAGACTGTATTTTATGCTGTATAAATGTAAAGCAAAAAGGGACATATACACATATGCACAGATTATCTTTGGAATAATAAACTGGTAAAAGTCAATGATTCTTGGGAGGAAAACCAGGGGATTGGAGGACAGAGGCAAGAGATTTACTTTTCATTGTCTACTGGTGATGGTGTTTGCAATTTTTTACCATGTCAATGCATTGCCTATTAAAAAAATATTTTTTTAAGGCTGGTGTACCTCTCCACATCATGCCCTTCTCTTTTCTTGGAGAGTGAATAAAATCTTTACTCTCTACACTTTTTTCTCTTTGTGAATTCTTTCACAGCCCGTGTCACCAACCACCCTACTATTTTGGTGGCCCATATAGGGACATTCTCTATTTCTCCCTCTCTTCCGGCCCGCTGAGACCTGCGACTCAAGACTCAGGGGAGCAGTGAGCAGTGGAAGCTCGATCCGGGCTGAACCCCTAACCCTGTCTCTGTGAGATTTGGAGAGAGGATTCTAATCCTTCTCCATCTCTCTGGACTCTTCGGACAGTGTCCTTCTCACCCATCTTCAGGACCAGGGATCAGACTGAAAATTACTGGAAAGCAAGAATAGAACGTGACTCTGTGCTCCCTACAGCCACAGGCAGAAGATAACACTGGAACAAACTGCAGCCCCCTGTTACAACACCCTCAACAGCCCAGGGGCCTCCCAACAGCCCTCTCCACCCTTGTTTAACCCAATTATCATTCAATAAAAGCTCAAAGCCCCCACCCTTCAATGCTGGTGTATCTCTCCACACCATGCCCCTTTTCTTTCTTGGAGAGTGAATAAAAGCTTTACTCTCTAAAATAAATTATATATATATAAGTATTTATATAAAAATATATATACATATAAAATTTTTTTAATGTGGTCTTCGGCAATTGAATAAGGTGAAATGGGTAGTACCTGAGGCAGATGGGGTAGATAGCTTGCTCAACATCTGTACCAACCCACTCCTATTTTGCCTCCTAATACTCCCTAGTTTAGCTTTCCAGCCAAAACTGCATTTCCCAGAGCTCTTTGCAGCTATGTCTCCAGATGTGTTTTCAGTTCCCCGGGGGGCTTGAATCTGGAACTGAGCTAAGTGGGAGAGAAATGAGGCAGCACATGAGGACGTAGAATGTCATGCTTCTGGAACCAATAGCCCTGGCATTGGCTTCCTGTTCCTCAGATCTTGGCTAAGGTAGTGTGTTCTTGGAGCGAATAGTCTGGACGGTAGCTTCCTAATTTCCCAGTTTTCTGGAATAGCAGGGGATTTCTTGATGGCAGTTCGTGCCTGACTTAAATCAACCCCCATTCAATAACCAGCTCTAGGGATAGGTCACTACAATTTGGGTCTTGTTTGAAGAAAGCTCTGTGAGGTATACTGACATCAGTCAAAAGCCAATGCACCTGGCAGGGATGTCTTGAAAGTTAAGGGTATAGTGGACACTGGATATTTCTTTGGGGGCCCCAGTATTGGAACCCCCTATCCTACATTTAGCAAATTTCCTCAGGTTTTGAATCTGAGATATAGGGCCTATCACCCTCTGCAAAAGCTGGAAGTGCCAAACATTTCCTTTCTCATATTTGTTGCCAGAGCATTAGCATGAGGACTGCACGCTGCCAGTCATGCACACCTGCCTCAAAGCTAGCTAGACGGACTGGTTTCGGGAAGACCAATTCCAGAAAAAGCAGTGACTGTCAGGGTGGTGATCAGTTCATATTCGTTGCTAGTGGTACCATTGGCACAAGCCACGTGTCTAGACCTTCACGGCCACGGCTTATCGACAGACCGGTTCTGCAACTTCAGAATACGATTCTTCTCTTCAGTCTTTCCCTTGATTCTGTGAGCTAGTTAATATCTTTTTCATATTTTTTTTCTGCTTAAAACACCCAGGTTTGTTTTTTTTGTTGCAGTTCAGAATCTTGATGAATGGAGATATGTATGACAAATCCTTCTACTTGGGTAGGGTTTTTGCCAGCAAGAGCTGCAGTTTAAGAAACACACTCTGCATGAACAGTGTATGGCACTAAGTGATACGTGGACTCACTGATGCTATCATGCACTCTACCTGTAGTAATCAGGTTTCTCCAGATGTGTATGTATACGTATATATGACACACTGGCTGAGAAGTCCCACAACCTGTTGTTGACAAGCTGGAGACTCAGGAAACCTACCCGGTGATATAATTCAGTGCAAGTCCAAAGGCCTGAGAACCAAGGTCCAAGGGCCAGAGAAGACGAGATGTCCCGACTCAAGCAGGCAGAAAGCAAAAGGGATGAATTCCTTCTTCCTCCACCTTTTGTTCTATTCAAGTCCTCAGGGTATTTGATGAGGCCTACTCATATTGGGGAAGGCAATCTACTTAACTGATAACTTTTTCCTTGGTTGTACTTTTAAATTCCCTCTTCAATTTATGTTGACATGAAGCATAATTAAATTATATTTGATAGCTGACAACAATGTCTCTGATCTTTACGGGTATGACTCTGTAGCTGGTCGCTTCTACTTGTGGGATCTGTTTTCTCGTGTGGTTAGAGACTTTGAAAACCACTCGTGAGTCATGTCACCTGAAACTTGGTGGGAAGTCTTTGTGGTCTGGGGTGGACGGCAATGCTTCGAGGGAGAGGCTGGGTTTGCTTCCTCCAGGTGCCTACAGGTCCTAACAATCCAGAAACACTTCAAATTTTCATCTTGGAGTATTTGGGACTACACAGGGAAGCTGAGTATGTCTGTCTCTAAATATGTGTGAGTGGAGGTAATGGGGTGCTGAATTCTCAGGAGAGACAGTTTTTTGTTTGTTTATTTTTTACTTTACTTTGATCCAAGGCTAAGACGAGACAGGCCCACATCCCCACTGTCCCCCTAGTTTGGCAGTTTTTTTTTCTTTTTCTTCTTCTTTTTTAGTTTATTAACTGCTCACTGAGGATATTAGTGATTTGGGGCTTGGCAAGTCTAAGGCTTGATCTCTGATTGTACTTTCTACGCTTTTCAGGCTCAGGCGCCCTCACCTCCGTGACTCATGAAAACATGGGTATTAGGTCACCAGGAATCCATATATGCCCCAGGGCAAGTAGGCCTCTCACAATTGCTTCCTTTTGTTTTCTCCTACGGATTCCTTACATGCCAGCCAAGGTCAGACAAGCATCCAGCCTCTCGAATTCCCCAAACTGGGGACCTGGCCTGCAACCCAGGCATGTGCCCTGACTGGGAATCGAACCAGCAACCTTTCTGTCTGCAGGGCGGCACTCAATTCACTGAACCACAACGACCAGTAGTACTTCTAATTGACATGTTTAGAAACATGCTTTAAAAGATTTTACTTTTTAGAGAGGGGAGAAGGGAAGGAGAAAGAGAGGGAGAGAAACATCAATGTGTGAGATATACATCAATCGTTGCCTCTCACACAACTCCACTGGGGACCTGGCCTGAAATCCAGGCATGTGCCCTGACTGGAAATCAAACTGGTGACCTTTGAGTTCACAGGCCGGGTGCTCAGCCCTCTGAGCCATACCTGTCAGGGCTGTTTCATATTCTGTATTGGATTTGGGGGATAATTGCATGGATACAAAGATGAAACAGAGAAGGTTACTGCTCTGGAAGAACTCGTAACATCAGGATGTGCCCTTTCGTAGGGAAAGAAAAAGACACACACAGAAAATGTAAATATATTGGGTAGGTGTTATGGTGTATGTGAAATAATAGAAAGTGTATGTTGGTCTCTGCTCCTAGTTCCTGACACAGAGCTCCTAAACCTCTTGTAATTTCTCACGTGGAAAGAGCACTAGGAGCATCTTTTGTTCTAATGAGGCCACTCGGGGTAGGCTCCCGGATGGCTCCTGGATGGGCACCGAACAGCAGAAAGAACAAGCTAGGACTAGAGTTTAGAATTGTCTGCCCCACCCCCACTCTCTGGAGAGTGAAGAGGGGACAGAAGTGGAGTTAATAATTGATCATGCCTATGAGAAGAAGCCTCCATAAGACCCCACTAGTGTGGGGTTCAAAGAGCTCCCAGGTTGGTAAACACATCCACGTGCTGAGAATGTGACATACTCCAACTCCACGGGGACAGAAGCTCCCGTGCTTGGGACTCTCCCAGACTTCACCCACAGTATCTCTTCATCTGTCTTTTCATCTGTATCTTTCATCATATCATTTTATAAACTGGCAAACATGTTACCCTGAGTTCCCTGAGCAACTGGAGCAAATTAATCAAACCCTGAGGAGGGGAACATGGAAGCTCCGATTGGTAGTCAAGTCAAACAGAAGTTGTGGGTAACCTGGGGGCCTACTATTTGTGACTGGCATCTGAAGTGGGGGGCAGTCTTGTGGGACTGGGCCCTTAATTTCTGGGATCTGACGCTATTTTTGTGTCAGAATTGAGTTAAATGGTAGGACATCTAGCTGGTGTCAGAGAGTTGTTTGGTGGGGGAGCCCCCACTCACATTCAGTGACCAGAATTGTCCGAAGTGAAGCATTCTGTGTGAGTAGTGAAGGAGACACGGGAGGGAAAGACTGGGTTTTCCCCCACTCAATGTGGTAAGCTCAGAGGCCCAGAAGGAGGTTAGTCTACTGTGCATGTCCTCACAAGGAGCTCTCCTGAGCTCCCAGGCTTACTTTTTAAGTTTCAGCTACAAGCAGAGATTGAGGAGGGTCTTCCTGTCTCCAGTGCAGACTTTTAGGAAAGGGAAGTGACTTGGCCCTACCTGATTCAAATGTCCTTCTTCTCTGGTCCAATCACGGTGACCAATGCTGGTCACATATACATACATGACAGTCAAAGTCCTGAAGGAGGGTGGGGTAGGAGCTCTTCTCGGAGAAAAGGGGACGTGGTGAGCTGAAAGTATGCCTGGCCCTTGTCTTTCTGCAGCGCCCAAACCTGAGTCGACCCTACCACCCTGCTCCTATGTGCTTTACCTGAGCAGCAGAGAGCTGCTGGAGGAAGAAAAGCCACACAAACATTTGTAGGAATTTTAACTGAAACATCCAAATTGAAAAAGATCCTTTAAGCTTCATGATGGGGAGGGAGGG
Source organism: Macrotus californicus (assembly GCA_007922815.1). Taxonomy (NCBI): domain Eukaryota; kingdom Metazoa; phylum Chordata; class Mammalia; order Chiroptera; family Phyllostomidae; genus Macrotus; species Macrotus californicus. The sequence goes on from VMDR010002535.1 coordinate 52,348, forward strand.
ACAGTCCTAGGTGGGGGTAGCATTGCAAAAAAGACTGATTCGCCGGCCCCAAAGGGGCATGATCTCGGTGAAAACACCATAGTCCAGGGGCAGACTCTGGTTTTTTTGCCAGCTTGGAAACATGAGCTTGTCAATCTCTCAGGACTCATGTGATTTGCAGGTACTGCTTCACATTAACGAGCTTTGCAAACCGCCGATGTACAACTCCCGAATAAGAATTTATTAATTTACAAACAGTATTCATATCAGCCCTCCTCAGATCTGTTTAGCAAATACCTTTTTTGAATCCCACCTCAATGCCACACCCCGTGCTGGGTGCCAGGGACACAGGTAAATGAGACACAGGTTTTGTTCTCTAAGAGTTTCATAATTTACCTGTGCTGGGTGTGGGCAGACACCTTCACTTTCTGAAATTATACAGCTTCGGAAGCAGCTTGCTGAGGATAAAACAGGAACAAGGGAGGCTGGTTGGAAGGTGGAAATGGTCAGTTGCATGCCTGACAGCGTGGGTCCAGCGTTCTTTGGTGGGAGAACTAGGGTGGACCTGGCACAGTTCTGTGACCCTCCTCAGTGCCAATGTTTGTCTCAGATGCTCTTTGCACTTCTATGGCTGCCCACAGCCCTTCTGAGGAGGGGTCAAAAAGAAGTCTACTTTCTTTCTGTAGACACTTTCTATCTTATGGGAAAGCTCAGCCTCTAGTTCTGGGGGCTGAATGATGCTGGTGGTATTCACCTTGGGCTTCATCCATTGTGCGTGGACCTGACCGTGATATGATACCACTTGGGACGGGACCTGCTCTTCTTAGTTTCTCACTTCCTGAGGGCCCCTCACTCTTGTCTTCTCATGAGCTTCTGCCTTTCTGATGGGATTCTGGACATCTCTCTGTTGACCTGTACATCACATTGGTCATTTTTCTCTCTCCTCCCAGCTCTTTTTTTTCAAACATTTGACAAATTGCTTCAGTCTTCCGCCCAACCTGGATCTCTCTAACTTCCAGCAGGTGACCTTGCCATCTACGTTAGCTAGAAATTAGGGGTGGGGTGCACCTCCCTCATACATAGGTATGAGCTCCCTATAAACCGCCTCAGCTGCCCCTCTCCAGTGCTTTGGGGCATCTCCCAGGGCTCCCCACACCTTCACCATGCTTGCTTCGTCCCCTCCAGTTCTCACGTACTCCCTTCCTGCTCAGTTTCATTGGTGGGCAGTATGCCTGGTGCTGTGGACTGAACTGTGTCCCCCAACAACCTCCACTCATATGTTGAAGCCCCAACCCTCAATGCGATGGCCTTTGCAGAGGAATGTCTTTGGAAGATAATTAGGTTGTGAGGGGGAGATTCTCTCCTTACTCACTAACTCCCATCAGTGCTAGCCCCCCTAACATCTTTGAATCCATCCCTTCCTTTCTGGCTCCTGCCTGGGCCCTGGTTAAGCCCATATCATCCATTGCCTTGGCATTTACCATAGTCTGGCTGGTCTTCTTGCCTCCAATCTTGTCCCTTCAAAACCACTCTTTACATTGCAGGCCCCAGCCATCCGTTTAAAATGCAAACTGAAACAATCTCCCTTGTTAGAAACCTTTCTGTGACTCTCAGTGCCTATAGGATAAACCCAAGTCCTTTAACAAAGTGCACAAGGCCCTTCCTGATCTGACACTCCTTGCTCATGACTCCGACTTCCAGTAGTTCCTGCCAGAGTCCGCCCAGCTGCCTGGCCTGTTCAGCCTGCCTGTGCTTCCCTTCCCCCTTGCAGCTGTGGAGAACTGTTCATCTTTCAAAACCCACCTTGTACGTCATCTCCTCTAAGGGCTTTCCCAGAAACTCCCACAGGGGAGGACTCCTCCGATTTCTGATGCCTGACTTTTGGGCCGGCATCTACAGAAATACTTCATTCTTCTCTTCCTAGTACAGCAGGATGTCAGGGGCCATGTTAATTCACCTCTCCATCCTTAGGGCCTAGCACAGGCGAGTTACTCTCAAAACGCACTGAATGAATAATCAGAAACTGGCACACATATGTCACCAGGGCCCAATGTACAACCAGTTTAGCGGAGAGAGCCTGGGGCTTGTGACTAAACTCCTGCTGAGAGTCATCAAGTCACCCACCCTGGTGCCCAGTACCAGGCCTGGGTTTCTACCGGAGCACAGCGGGATAGAGACCACCTTGCTAAGGCCTTTCCTAGAGAGCTGAGAATGGAAGGCAGAAGACCCAGACATAGAGCAGTAGGGTGGGACTTGGAGGAGAATCGGAGTTCAGAGTCGGGGCCACAGAGAAAGAGCAGAGAGGCTGGCACAGGCTCCCTGGCTCAGTCCCAGGCAGGCGGAAGGGGAAGACTCATTCATCCAGGGCCAGCCCAGGAGTGAGACGGCGGAGCTGGCTGGCGGCAGCCCAGGCCCAGGCTCAAGGCTGGGAGGGGATTTCCTCAGGCTCCCTCCCCCGGGGCAGGGTGGCTGGGAACCTGCCGGACAAATGTAGTTCGAGGAGGGGCCAAGGATCACCCAGAAAGAGCGCAAGAACTTCAGGGCGGCAGAGGCACCCCCTTGCCCAGGACGGAACAGGGAAAGCAGCCTGCCCTGCCTGGGACGCCTCCCGCTGCAAGGAGGTAAGCTGCGGGAGCTGGTAGCCCGTGGAGGGAGTCCCTCCGTGCGGCCAAGGGGGCTGAGGGCAGGAAGTAAGAGTGGGGGCGATGAGAGGGAAGCAGATGTACCTCATTCCCTTGGCAACCTCCCTTCGGCAGTAGCCTTTCGGAGTGGCCCCTTGGGATTTTGCAACTTTCTTTTCAAAGTTGGCAATATGTTTGACGAGGAGTCAGGAGGCCGTTTCTTGGCTTCTGCCCGAGGGGCATGGGGGGGGTGGGTATCAGGTAATGCTATTCCCTTCCTGTGCCCTGGTCAGTCATCCGCCTTCTCTCTCCCTTCATCACGTTCCCCCCAGTAACATCCCACCCTCCCTCCTGCCTCCCAGCTACCACCCCCACCCCCGCCCCCTCCCTCCCTGCGACTGAGCCACCGCCTAGCCCTCCTGTGTTGCCTGCCCTCTGCTCCTGCTCTGGGCACTGCAGACCACAGCGGGGGGTGGGGGGCCAGGGGCACGGTCTCCGGCTTCTTCCTGCAAGGCGCCTCCCTCAGGGTTACTGCTTCCCTCCTTCCTGGTATAGGGTATCTGAGGGATTTCAGTCGTCCATATTTTTTATTATTCATTTGTTTATTCATCATTGTTTGAATATGTATCTGGATTCTCTGGGGCAGAAAAACACAATTTCTGCTCTTCCGGCGCATAAGAAAATCGAAATTTATTCCACAAACATTTAACGATCATTTATAAGCTAGCAGGCAGTGTGGCACAGAGGAAAGTTATTTTGGAATCGTAGAGACACTTGGTTTCGTGTCCCATTTCTGTCCTCTTCCTGAGCCTCAGTTTCCTCATTTGTGAAAGGGTGTTGTAACGCAGAGGACAGGAGATAGTGCATGGGAAGCAGCGACCTTGGTGCCAGGCACAACTCGAAGCCTCAGTAAACGTCTGTGCTCTTCCCTTCTTCTCTGGGCCCTTCCCTACCACATCCCCCTCTCTAGGCGTGTAAAGCTGTGCAAGACAACCTCTGGCCTCGAAAGCGCTGGAAAGTAAACACAGAGCCAGGTGGTAAAGAGAGGGAGGCCAAGAAGGGGTGGGGTTTGGGCTCAACAGGGAAAGTGTCTCCAGCGGGTCTGAGGCGAGACCGCTGGACCAGGGATGGGACCTGGGGGATGTTACCCTCAGCAGGCCCTCCTGCTGTGTTTCTGAACCTGTGCACTCACACTGAGCAAGTAATGGGAACTGCTAGTTCCTGAACTCACTCTGCTTTTAAATGCATTGTCTCACTTAATCATAACCCTGTTAGGATATCATTAAAATGAAAGTGCAAACAGGCTAAAGGATTTGCCTAAGGTCACACGGCTAGTAAGTTTCCCTGTATCAGAAAGAACAAAAGGACATCATTTTTCCCAGCTTCCCAGACACCAGCTTCTCCTTCCTGTACATCCCCTGCTCTGGGCTGCCCCATCCAGGTGGGGAGGAGCACATTCCTTCCCTGATTCGTTAACTCATTCACTCATTCACACCTCATTCATTCTATCAAGTGCTCTTTTGGTCCCAAGAGGGCAGGGACAGTGTCTGTTGGCTCAGTTGTATAACCAGCAACTTGTATTGCTGAATATTTTTGATGAATCCTTGAAACAGAAATTTTTGATGAATTCTTGAGTAAATGAGTCTAGCAAACACTTTTTTTTTTTTTTAAAGAGGGAGAGAAACATCAATGTGTGGTTGCCTCTCATGCGTCCCCTACTGGGAATCTGGCCTGCAACCCAGGCATGTGCCCTGACTGGGAATTGAATCGGCAACCCTTTGGTTTACCGGCTGGCAATCAGTTTACTGAGTCAATCCAGCCAGGGCCCCAACTTGTACTTCTTAATCCCTTCACCTTTTCCGCCTACCCCCTGACCCCCCTCCCATCTGGCAACCACTAAAACATTGTCTGTATCTATGATTCTGTTTCTGTTCTGCTTGGTTTGTTTTCCTTTAGGTTTTTCTTGTCTGGGAAGTGCTTATCTGTTCTTTGATTCTAAATGATACCTATCCAGAGAGTAATCTTGGTTGTAGGGCCCTGCTTTTCATCACTTTGAATATTTCTTGCCAGTCCCTTCTAGCCTGCAAAGTTTCTTTTGAGAAATCAGCTGACAATTTTGTGGGAATTCTCTTGTAGGTAACTGCTTTTCTCTTGTTGCTTTTAAGATACTCTTTGCCCTGGCTGGTGTGGCTCCGTGGATTGAGTGCCAGCCTGCCAACCAAAAGATCGCTGGTTTGATTCCCAGTCAGGGCACATGCCTGGGTTGTAGGCCAGGTCCCCAGTTGGGGATGTGGGAGAGGCAACCAATTGATGTATCTCTTGCACATTGATGTTTCTCCCTCCTTTCCCCTCTCTCTAAAAAGTAAATAAATAAATCTTTAAAAAAATTGTCTTTTTGTTGCAATTTTTGTTTTCAAGCTTCGGCATTTTAATTGTGATGTGTCTTGGTGTGGGCCTCTCTGGGCTCTTGTTTGAGACTCTCTGTGCTCCTTGGACTTTCTTCACCAAGTTTGTCCATTTCCTAGTTTGCCTGGGAAGTATGTCTATTTCCTTCACCAAGTTAGGGAAGTTTTCTGTCATTTTTTCAAATAGGTTTCCAAGTTCTTGCTCTCTCTTCTCCTTGTGGCATTCCCAGGAGGTGAATATTGGTACGCTTGAAGTTGTCCCAAAGTTCCTTATACTATCCTCATGTTTTTGGATTTTTTTCTTCTTGCTGATCTGATTGGTTATTTTTTTGCTTCCTTATGTTCCAAATCACTGATTTGATTCTCGGCTTCATCCACTCCACTGTTGTTTCCCTGTAAATTGTTTTTTAATAATTAGTGTATCCCTCATTTCTGACTGGATCTTTTTTATGCTGCTGAGGTTCTCACTAAGATCCTTGCACAGCCTTATAACCAGTGTTTTGAACTCTCCATCTAGTAGATTGCTTGTTTTCATTTTGTTTAGTTCTTTTTCTGGAGTTTTGTTCTCTTCTTTCATTTGGGCCATGGTTTTTTGCCTCCTCATTTTGGCAGCCTCCCTGTGTTTGTTTCTATGTACATAGGTAAAGCTGCTATGTCTCCCAGGCTTGATAAGAGTGGCCTAATGCAGTAGGTGTCCTGTAGGGTCCAGTGGCACAGCCTCCCCTATTACTCAAGCTGGGTACTCAAGATGTGCCCACTGTGTGGACTACATACACCCTCCTGTTGTTAGTTGAGCCTTGATTGCTGTTGGCACTTCATAGGTCAGCCACTGCCTGTGTTCTTTCTGGGGTCACACAGCATAAGCTACAGAGCAATCTGCACACGGCTGCTACTTGTGCTGGCTTAGAGGTGCCCAGGTGAGGCCAAGCTGTGAACCAAGGCCAGGTGCTGTTGGTGCTGGGCCTGGGGCAACTTAACTACAGGTATGGGGCTTGCTGAAGCCAGATGCTGTTTGTTTCAGAGAATTTAGGAAAATCTGAAGCATGGGCCAAGACAAGCCATTCATATGGAAAAGCCCCTGGAAACAGCTTGGGTAGGTCTGAAAGTTGGGTGGGACAGGGCCTCAGGGAATCACAAGTGTGGGGCAAACAATGTACGCCAGGTTGATGGAGTCTCAGGTGCCCACCTGCTGACTGGCTCTGTAGAGGGAGGGCTCAGAAAAGGAACAGTAGCCTCTGCTAGCACTTCTCTCTGGGAGAAAGCTGCCCCTCAGCTCTCACCCTGGTGCTGGATAATTCAGTTACTCCCTGTATATATCTCTGATGACTTTCAGTCTGTTGTCCCCACACTGGAGCTCAGAGGGAGTGAGTCCAAGTAAGTATGTGTATGGGCCCTTTAAGAGGAACTGCTAGGGAGTCCAGCAGTTTCGGTCTTTCACAGCCTCAATCCCCACTGGTTTTTACAGCTAGACTGTGGGGCCTGTTGTGGGGCTGGAACCCCTCACTCCTGAGATATGTCTCCCAGTTTTTATCTGCCACATGTGGTTGTGGGACCCACCCATTTTGTCTCTGCTCCTCTTGCCAGTTTCGATGTGGTTTCTTCTTTAATTCTGTAATTGTTTCTGAATGATGGTTGTCCCATAGTTTAGTTGTCATTTTGATGTGGTTGTGCGAGGACGGGAGCAGTGTTTATGCCACCATCTTCACTGGAAGTCTCCAGGATACATTTATTGATGCATTTCATGGGCTCCATAATAGGGAGTTGAAGATGAATAAAACAGAAGTCCTGTTCTCAGGGTACTCACTCAGAGGAGATGGTGATAATATAAAGAAGGCAACAGTACCCTAAACAGGAACAGAGGTTGCTGAAGGTACTAAGAGGAGCATTTAATTCTACCATCTCTGCTTTGTTCCCCACTGTGGCACACACATAGTAGATGCTCAATACAGCTTTGCAGAGGAGGTGTTTGGGACAGTCTTTGAAGGGCGTGTTAAGACTTCACCAGGAAAACAAATAGGGGAGGAAAAATATTCTAGCAGAGGGAGATTCTCATGAAAAGGCCTTGCAGAGGGAGGGAGCTGGAATTGCTGGGGGCTCAGTGTGGCTGAAGTGTAGGGTGTGTATATGGAGGAATGGCAAGAAATAAGAGTGAATAAGTAGGCAGGGCTCAGGTCATGAGGTCCTCGGATGTCTTGTTAAGGAACCTAGATGTTATACCAAGGGCACTGGGTAACTTATTGCAGGGACTTAGCAAAGGGAAGACGCCATCTATTTGTATTTCAGAAGTGTGGCTGATGTCTGGAGGTTGAGGAGATGACACCATGATCTCCAGGCCTGATGAGGTTCCTGCCTGTCTGAGGAGATGAATATTTCTTTCTAGGACTTTAGGTTCATAACGGGCGCCCTGACTTGTTCTGTGTCTGTCCTGATCTATGAGTGCTTTGCCTTCAGCTATACACTGGGTTACAGCTAATGTAACTGAAATTTAAAATATATTATAAAAGTACTGAAATTTATGAATGACTTACATTTGTATAATCTGGAACAAATTCAGGATATACTGCTTGCTAACTTGCAATCCTTTGTGCTTTCTGGTTTTTTTTTTTTGTTGTTGTTGTCAAATGATCTTTAACTGAAATATTTTCCTCTGTAGTTCTTGACTAGCTGAACACTCCATGGCACCACTGCTGATACCATCTGTGATGTCATGAGCATGGCAGCTGTCGACATTGCAGCCCACAGACTGGGCAGTTCCAGGAAAACTTTAATGGTTCCAGAGAGTTCTCTAGCTAAAGATTGGTGCTGGATCTGTAGGGCAGTGCTGACAATCTCATCAAAAGTGGCATTTCCCCTGTGCTTAATGTTTTTTTGCTTCTTTCTGTCTCCTGGTGGTTCTTTGAGGGCTTTAATGATCAGGGCAGAGGCAGAAGTCACTGCCTCAGTCTGGGCCTGTCTGTACTGAATGGTCAGTTTCACTGTAATCTTTAGACTTTTCCAATCACCTGTTGCTTTGGCAATGAAATCACCATCCTTTTTTGAGACAGACCCAGGGGGCTGACCTTGGGGGCCAGGGCAGACATAGCACTGACTTCCCCACCAGTCTACCTCAAGTATACGACTTTTATCTTGGAGGCAACTGTTGTCAGATGAACCTGAATTTGGACTGACCAACCAAAGAAAGTTTCACTTAAGCCTCCTCGGAGCCCAAAGCTGAAAGCCAAAGGCTGTGATTTCTTATATAAAAGAGCAAGAGATGGAGTTGTAGATGGGACACCAGGCATTATATGGAGCTCTGAAAGTGTCCAGGCAGTTTGTGCCAAATGTGGCAGTGGCCCTGAAGCTGGGGGGATGTAGACCTGGATAGCTTCAAGGGAATCAGTTTCCAGATCCTCAAATTCCATAGGTACTCTTTCCTGAAAATACTCTGCTTGTCTGGATTCTTTTAAATTCTCCTTTTCAACTCTGCTTTCATTGCTTCCCTTCTCTGGCTTTACTAGATTCTTTCTGAATCTTTTTATGGTGAGTTACTTGGGAATACAACAACCAAAAGGATAATCGGAGACTGCTTTGTTCCAGGGAGATTAGGCAGAGAGAGAGATTAGATAGAGTAAACTGCAGGGGTGGCGCCTTACTGCAGACTCTTACAGTATTTATTAAAAAAAAACCTGCCCTGACTGGTGTGGCTCAGTGGGATGGGCCTTGCCCCACAAACTGAAAGGTCGCTGGTTCGATTCCTAGTCAGGGCACATGCCTGTGTTGCTGGCCAAGTCCCCTGTTGGGGGTGTGTGAGAGGCAACTGATCAATGTTTCTCTCACACATCAATGTTTCCTTCCCTCTCTTTTTCCCTCTCTTCCCCTCTTTCTAAAAAATAAATAAAATCTTTTAAAAATTAAGAAAAAGTACTTGTTTAATGTTAGTTATGTGCCAGACACTGTTCTAAGGGCTTTACAGATGAATAAACTCATTTGATACGCATATCAGACCTATAAAGTAGATACTTATTATTATTCTTTTACAGATGAGGTTCCCAAGGCACCTAGAGGTTTAATAAGTTGCCCAAGGTCATAGAGCTATTAATTGGCAAAATCAGGGTTTGAACTCTTGTACCTTTCCTCTAGAGTGTGTGCTCTGAACCATTATGCTACTCTACTCTAAACTAAATGCTTTAGCTTTTTATCTATGTATTGTAAAATTATAATTGGGATCTGAGGCAGTTGTCGTGGGGATGCAAATGAGCTCATTTATAGAAATTTAAAAAATGAAGGTAGACTTTCTTACAGGCAGAACATTATTCTAGTGTGGTTGGTTGGTTTGACAGTGAGGACTGGCTTTGACAATTGGTTTGTACGGTAGTCAAGGTGCATAAACTGAACAAGCTCCATCTGCAGCTCCAGGGCGGGGACGAACACACAGGGTCCAGCAGAACTGAGGCCTGCTTGAGTATGGTTGCTAGGGTAGGGTAGGGTAGGATCGTGGGTGTAACGATTTATAGTTTCAATGTGAACATTTCACCTAAAATGTCATATGGTGTGCTTGAGTGTGATATTGTTATGTTACAGAATTACATGTGTATGATTTTGTAATAAAAAAGGGGCATTATTTGTGCCAGACCCTGTATATCATGTCTCTAATAAAAACTGTGCCAGAAAATTCCACCTTGGAACCTATTTTTACTCATGAAAAATAATTTTTTAAAAGATTTTATTTATTTATCTCTATTTATGTATCTATCTATTCACTCATTCATTCATTCATTTCTTGGGGAAGGTAGGGAGAAAAACAATGATGTAAGAGACAAACATCGATCAGTTGCCTCTCGAACATGCCCTAACCAGGGACCAGGCCTGGAGCTCAGGCATGTGCCCTGACCAGGAATCAAACTGGCAAACTTTTGCTTTGTGGGACATGCCCAACCAACTGAGTCACGCTGGCCAGAGCATTAAAAATAATTTTAGTTATTTTAAAATATGTGAGAGGGTCATAGCTTTTTAAAAATTCTTATGGGGACTCATGAGCAAAAACTGTGAAGTCTTCTGGTGTGTGGCACACATAAACATTCCTGGCCACGTGCATCATGGTGGGGACAAGGATTCTGATCAGGTGAGGTGAAGTGACTTGTCCATAGGTAAGCAGGGGCAGAACTGGAGCAAGAATCAAGGTTTTCTGACTACTGTAATTTCAGTGCTCTATTCTTCCATACTTCCTTCTTCCTTCATTCTTCATTTACTTGCTGATTTATTAGGGAAGACATCGTAGGGAAGTTAAAAAGCTAGCCTTATATGAATGTGTTGGGGTGTGTGTGAGGGATGGAGAAAGGGTTAGGTAAAGGGAACAGCAAATGCAAAGACCCTGAGGCAAGAGAGAGCTTGGTGTGTTCCTGGGACAGAAAGGAGGCCCTGTGGTTGCAGCACAGAGATGTTGCGGGAGAGTGGCAGAATTCCCCAAAGCAGGCAGGAGCTAGGTCCTGTAGGATATAATCAGCCAGCCATAGTAAGGATCCTGCATTTATCTCGAAGACAGTGGGAAACCACTGAAGGATTTTAAGCAGAGAGTTGATATATTCTGATTAATGGTTGTGTTTTTGTTTTGTTTTGGAGGGGAGCAGGAGTAGAAACATAGATGGAGACTCACTGTACCCTATTTTATGGAGGGATATGAAGATAAACAATGTAAGTGGAAAGGCAGAATGGTATGGGATGTCCTTCTGTCTTCTAGTTCTAATGAGGTAGGTTGGTAGCTATTGTTGTATAACAAATCACCCCAAAATTTAGTGGATTATTTTGTCATGATTCCATGTCTGGAACTGGGGCACAGTTCAGCTGAGCAGTTCTTCTGCTCCATATGGTGTCAGCTGGGGACAATCACTTGGCTGGACAGATAGTCTCCAAATTACAATGGTTTGCCTTCGATTTTTTTGACTTGCAATGATGAGAAAGTGATGTACATTCAGTAGAAACTGTACCTTGAATTTTGATTTTTTTTCCTAGGATAGAATATGCAGTATGATCCTCTCTTGTGATATTGGGCAGTGGCAGTGAGATGATTTTGCCCAATTGTAGGCTAATGTAAGTGTTCTGAGCACATCTATGATGTTTGGTAGGTTAGGTTTATTAAATGCACTTTCAATTATGGTATTTTCAACTTATAATGGATTTATCAGGATGTAACCCTACCGTAAGTCAAGGAGCATCTGTACTCATTTGATGGATGAACTGGGCTGGAAGGGGCAAGATGGCTTCACTCGTAGGTCTGGCATACTGGTGCTCTTCCACATGGCCTCTCTGCATGTGAGTAACTTGGGCTTCCTCACAGCATGGCGGCCTCAGGGTTGTCAATCTTTCTTTTTTTTCTTAAAGATTTTATTTGTTTAACCTTGGCTGGTGTGGCTCAGTGGATTAAGTGCTGGCCTGCAAACCAAAGGGTCACAGATTCAATTCCCAGTCAGAGCACATGTCTGGGTTGCAGGCCAGGCCCCCACTTGGGGGGCGCGTGAGAGGCAACCACACATTGATGTTTCTCTCCCTCTTCCTCCTAACTCTGAAAATAAATAAATAAATAAATAATCTTTAATAAAAGATTTTATTTATTTATTTTTAGATAAAGGGAAGGGAGGGAGAAAGAGAGGGAGAGAAACATCAATTGGTTGTCTCGTATGTACCCCAATGGGGAACTGAACCTGCAACCCAGTATGTGCCCTGGCCAGAAATTGAACTGGCAACCTTTCAGTTTGCAGGGCAACGTCCAATCAACTGAGCCACCCAGACAGGGCAGGGTAGCCAACCTTTTTTATGTGGTGTCAGGCTTCACAGAGAGAACATTCCAAGAGGAATAAAAGTGAGGGCTGCAGATCTCTTAAGACCTGACCTTGAGAGGTACCCAGCACTATTTCTGCCACGTATTATTGGTCAAATCCAGTCACAGGGCTGGCCCAAATTCAAGGAGAGGAGGAGCAAACCCCGCCTCTTGGTGGAAGGAATGGAAAATAACATGCTCCATCTTTAATCTACCACACGAGGCTTCTGGGAACTGAGTAACCATAACCACCCTGATGATGCTGACCCACTTTTCAATTTAAAATCACAGTGTACTGTGTTGGAACAGTTTACAGGCCTTTATTCCCCACTGCATAGGGAGGCCTGGGGAACAGGAGGTTTTCTTTTGTTTGCTTCTTCTTTGTGTTTCTAGAGCCTTTCATATATGAGGCATTCAAGGTATGCTTGTCCAAGGAATGCACACATCACTGGTTATCAGACTGTGGTATACATAAGTGGTATACAGAATCCCCTGGGGAGTTGTTGGAAAAGCACGTAGATTCCCGAGCAAGACCCTAGCCTAGACCCTCTAGATCCAAATCTCTGGGGCAGGAGACTTTACTCTTGGTTGCCAGTCAAAACCACCAGTGCCCTGGCCCCAGCTCCAGAGGCTCTGATTCCATTGATCTGGGTGGAGCTCAGGCATCAATACTTTTTACAGTTTCCTCAGACGATTCTAACGTGTAGCCAAGGTTAAGGACCACTGCCTTAGGACTGGAACTGGCCATCTTCACCTGATGTCCTCAGATGATTCTGATGTAGGTGGTCAATGGTAGGGTGACTGACTATCCTCAGTTTGCCCAAGTCCCACATCCCAAGAAATCCATAGTCCCGTGCAAGCCGGCATAGTCAGTCACTATTGATGGACCACCATTTAAGAAACATGGTGGATGAAGCAGTGACAGTCTTTTTGAAAAATGCCTGTACATACAATATGTAATGAAAGCAATGATTCTGCCTCCTTACTTAAGAGACTGAGATCATGTCATAATGTTATCAAACAAAGTTAACTTCTTGAACTAAGGAGACAGCTCAGGGTCAGGGTTTTCCTTCATCCCCGTGCTCTGGTCTGTTGGGTCTGTTAAACTAGTTAAATAGTGTATCCGCCTTTGGGAATTCTTCCAGACTGTTTTCCCCAGTGTACCCAAGGCAGCTTTGAAAGACTGAGCCCCATCAAAATGCGTGATGAGTTGAGGATATTATAAGACAAAGGGTGAAATTCTGTGTCTCTCCACCAGTGTGCCTTGTTATTACTATTTTTCATATTCTAATAGGGTACAAAAATATATATAACACCTTAGATAGCTCTGAGGTGTTCTGGTGTGGTGGAGAGCTCAGGGTCCGGCCTCAGAAAAATGGGGTGGTACCGCAGTTTTGCTGTGACTTGGTATGTAATCATGGGTGCCTCTTTTTTGCCTTAGTTGTTCATTTGTAAAATGGGAATAGTTATGATGTCTTCTTCACAGGGCAACTGGGAGGAGCCATTAAAATAGGATAAGTAAAAGTGGTTCTGTAGACCAGGAAAGGGAGGTATCATGATTTTCTTGGAATGAGAAAGACATGAAGACATGACCAAGGCCCTGGTCCCCCGACCCTGGACTGTGACCACAGTTGTGGGGTTCCCAGAAAGAAGTGGGCATGCAGAGACCTTAGGAAGCAGAGTGTCCCCACCTGGGTTGCCCTCACAGTTGAGAGCAAGAGTGCTTTGCTTCAGGAAGAAGGAAAACTTTTGGAAAAAAGGGCACTTTTTGTTTTTAAATCTTTTGCCTATTTGTTCCAAGTGTATCTTCAGAGATGTAGCAAAAAGAAACAACCACAGCCACAAACCCATAATATTGAAAAGTTGGCTCTCAATTTCTGTAGCTAGAAAAGCACTCTTTCAGGTCATAACCAGAGATTGCTGCAGGCCTCTGGGACTGGGCATAATGATGGTTTGCAGTGTGACGAAGGACACTGTTAATCTTTGTGGCCCAGTAGCCCAATCTGTGGCCTCTCCAATTACTTAGGTTGCCTAGCAACATCACCAAAAGCCTCCTCACCAGGCCCAGCTGGGCAGCAATTGGGCACACCCAGCATAGCCTGCCGCCCTTCGTAGCCTGCCGGCCAGCCACGTCAAGGCTGCACACAGCCTCGGCAGGGGCCTGCCTGGTACCAATGAATGGGTGGGGCCAGCAGTTTAAAAAAACAATTCAGATATTTAGAACCTATTTGTTTGAATGCAGCTAGGAAAGAAGCACAAGCAAATGATCTAAACTCCTTTCTGCCAAAGAGAAGTTGTCTAAAGTGGTGGCCTCTCCTGGGTGAGGTGAAGAAGGGAAGGTGAGCCTGCCTTAGCCCTCTGGCTTCTCAGATAGGCAAACCCTTTCCTTTCCTGGATGCCCGTCTCCACGCCGACTCCCTGTGGCAGCAATGGGAGTGGTGGGGACTCCTAGCCCCGTCCTCGGGCTGGTGACCTGCCAGTTCTTTGGCAGCTCCCATTTGGGAACTCCCAGGGTCTGGTCTGGTTCTGTTTGGGGAGCTGGAGGATGAAGAGGGAGATGAGAGTAGAGGGAAGGAAGGGGTGGAAGTAATCAAAACAGAGATGTACACTTCTGTGACACAAGGTGTGTCGAAGTCACAGGGCAGAGGAACACGTGGGGTCTCGGAGTCAGACACCCTGGGCTCCTCCCCCAGCCCTCCTCTCACTGGCTGTATGGCCTTGGTCAAGTTTTCTGGACGTCTGAGTTTTGTTATCCATAAAATAGAGGTGTCATTATTCCTACTGTACAAGGTGGTTGTGAAAATTAACGAAGAGAATGCCCAGAAAGTGTTTATTTAGTATGGAGCCTGGCACACAGGGCTCAGTAATGTGACAACTGTTATTTCATTTGATCCTTATAACAATTCTGTAGGATACTGAGGGGACAGAGGAGCTCTGTTTCGCAGCCGAGGAAACGGAGGCCCAGTGAAATTAAGTGTGGATGCTGGGAACAGAACTCAGGTCTTTGCAGTGCCAAGCACAAGGAACAGTGCTCCTCACAGAAAGGCCACAGGCTCTTCTACAGTCATCACAGCATGGTGGCTCCACGGGTCTCCTCTCGCAGCCCGTGACGGCAGAATAATGATGTGGTTGGGGTGGGGTGTGTGTGCAGAGGAAAAGGGAGATGGGAGGTGCTTTTTAATACACAGTGACATGAGAAAGAGTCTTAGTTAATGCGTTGTGGGTAAAATTCCTCTTCCCCTCCTCCCATCCCTCTTCCTTCCCTGCTTCAGTCCCTTTTCCTTCTTCTGTACCTTCTTACCTTTCCTCCTTCCTCCCTTCCTTCTTTCCAGTGTTCTTTTCAACAAACTATTTATTTTGGAATGCTTTTAGATTTACTGAAAATTTGCAGAGAGTTTCTCTTTACACTTTACTTAGATAGAAGTATTTTCTGAACATCTCCTATGTGCCCGGAACTTTTTGGGCAGGAGGAATACAGCAATGAAACCGTCTCTGCCTTCCATCAGAAGATCACAGAGTGTGATGGAATGGCCCTTAGAGAGCCTGAGCTTGTGGTTCTCAAAGGTGCTGCTGCACACTTCACTGGCGTCCTTATCAGAGACCTACTAAATCTATTAAATGAGTTTCTTCAGGGTGGGCTCCGGGATCTCTATGAACAACAAGTGCCGGAGGGGATTCTCAGGCAGAGCCAGTTTGGGGAACTGCTGGTCTGGTGCGGACAGTTCATTGTGCCTGTGAGTGCACTGTTGCGCAGAGTTGGGAAGGGACTTGCTCCGGGTCACACATAGTTGGGAAGTGGCAGTCTAGACCAGAAAATGGGTCTCCGGCTGTGCTTTCCTCACACTATGTCTCCCAAACACAGAATAAGAAATGAGTTTAACTTGCAACAGGATAGAGTTTAGAAGAGTTTCTCGGCTACTGAGGTGTATTAGTTAGGTTCTTGGCTGCAAGAGCCATAGACTGAACCTGGCTGATTACACCGGTAAATGAATTTTATTGAAAGCACATTGGGTAGTAAAAGAAAAACTATTTCTCTATTCCTACTCACACTTCTGACACCAAATGTGTGAATTTTTCATACCAGGCCATTCTGACACTAACCCATAGGTTAAGGGCTCAGTCCCATAAGACTTCTCCCCGCTTCAGAGGCCAATGCAAGTCTGGGCTCCCAGAACTTCTGACCAACTGGCTATAAATTGGGGTTTTTATTACCCGCTCCTCAGGTTCAACAATTTACTCACAGAACAGCTCATAGAATGCAGGAGAGGGCTTTACTTACTATTATCACTTCATTGTATACAAAGTATACCACTCAGGTACAGCCGAATGGAAGAAATGCATAGAGCAAGGTGTGTGAGGAGGGCTGTGGAGCTTCCATACTCTCTCTGAGTGTGTCACCCTCCCAGCATCTTGATGTGCTCAACAACCTGGAAGCTCTCCGAACCCCTTTGTCTAGGGTTCCTATGGAGGGTCCATCACACAGGCATGATTGATTACATTCTTGACCATTGGTGATTAAACTCAGTCTTTAGCCCTTCTCCCTTCCCCAGAGGTTGGTGCTGAAAAGTTCCAACCCTCTAGTCACATGATTGTTTCCTCTGCCAACCAGCCCCCATCCTCCAAGAGTTACTTCATTAGCATAAGCTCAGATATGGTTGAAAGAGGCTTATTATAAATAACAAAAGATGCTCCTCTCCCCTCTATCACTCTGGAAATTCCAAATGGGGATGAAGACCAAATACATATTTCTCAGTATATCATAATGTCACAGATAGAGTATAAAATCACTAGAAGACTGCAGAAACAAGGGTTGGGAAATAAGCAGAAACAAAGAGAGACCAGGAACTATATAAAAATCACATCACAGAGCCAGGTAGGCAAAGACAGCCTTTTTGTCGCGGCTACATGCTCGTTGCTGCAGCCTTTGTCAAAGACACAGCTGGCATTGGACACCAGATGTTGCTGCCACTGCTTTGTAGTCCATTGATGTAAAGAATTTTCCCCACTCCCAGCTCTGGCCTAAAGTATCCTAAGCAAATGCAGCTGATGGGTCAAGCCTAGGTCATGTACCTTAGTCTTAGCTGCACAGGACTGGAAAAAGTGAGTATTTTTAGCGTGGGCTTCTGTAGTAGGAAGTGGTGGTCCCTACTGCCTGCCCTCCAAGATTCATCAGATGAGGAATTCTCCAAGAAAACTGACTAATATTCACTACATAAGTGTTATTAAAAGAATACACGGGAAGTTCTCCACATTTGCAGATTCATCACTTACAGTTTTTGTATGTCATTAGCTACCCTCAATGGCCTGTTGTAAATGAATAAATTGAAAAATGGCTATGCCTGGCCCTGGCTGGTGTGGCTCAGTGGACTGAGCGCTGGTCTGCAAACCAAAGGGTCGTGGGTTCAATTCCCGATCAGGGCACATACCTGGGTTGCAGGCCAGGTCCCCGATAGTGGGTGTGGGAGAGGCAACCACACATTGATGTTTCTCTCCCTGTCTTTCTCCTTCCTGTCCCCTCTCTCTAAAAATAAATAAATTAATTAAAAAAGAAAAAGGAAAATAGTTATGCCTGTTGCCAGTCATTTACTATAACAGTGAGCCAGGCCTACTGTTCCACCTTGACATCCCGTGTGACTTTCCTATTTATTCTCTCCTAGCGATACCGCCTTTATGCACCATGCACAGTGACTAAATCTTTGTTTCTTGTTGGAGGAGTAGAAGAGACTCAGAAAAATAAATCACTTGATAGTGCCAGTGATGAAAATGAGAACAAAGTGAAGAGGCCTGAGAAAGTGACTTTCTTTTTTGGCCGCAAAGAGGAGTTTTAGAGACATTGGCATGGAATGTCAAGTTCGATGGTGTGTAGGACCTCTGACATCCAGAGACCCACCCTGTGTGTCACACAGATACAAGGACAAATGCTTTGGGAAGTGATTTTGGCTTTTTAGCCAGTGCCGAAACTACTCCTCGAGAGAATAAACTTTATGGAAGATGAAAATAAGTACCATTAACTAACCAAGTTTTCTTTATTCTTTTCTTTTTTGGGAACTCGGGTGCAGAGTTGAACATGGTTAATGCCCCTCACATAACAGATTTTATAAATACCTTTACTTTGCAGTTATAGAATCATGAAGGGTCTCAAATGGAATCTGCCTGAAAACTGTCCGGCTCTAATTTACAGCATAAGTCTGGGGTTCACTGTGTGGTAAGCAGTGACTGAGGACACCTCCAGGGTCTGTGGAAAACCCCTTGCTGATGTCAACAGCCTCCTGTGTAGAGCTCCTTATGGAAATTTATATTTCTATAGATTTTTTTTAAAGGCAGACAACAGCAGTGTGGTGATAGCCAGATGCAAAGGGGGTGGGGACTAGGTGGAGTTGGGCAAAGGGACAAAGGGGGTAGAAATGGGGATGGAGATTGTGCTTGGGGTGATGAGCGTACAGTGCAGTGTGCAGATGATGTTTTATTGAGTTGTACACTTGAAACCTGTGTGGTTTTGTGAACCAATGTCACCCCAATAAATTCAAATAAAAACCAAAAAAGGCTGGCAACTATTCTGGGTAAGTGAGCACAGCCCTGCCCTTTCTAATCCTTGGCCAACACACCTATTCCGTGATTCATAACACAAGCAATGCTGCTACCAGATTAGGTCAGGAAGCGGGAAGTTCTTTCCACTTTTCCTCTTTTGAAGAATACTTGGTGGCCATGAAAGAAAGTCTTGGGTTCTTAGGGTGCAGGGGGAAACATCTCCATTTTTAACCAGAAGGCTATGAGTCTATACTTCTCCAGAGACATTCTTCTCCATTGACATAAGAAACGTCCAAACCCGTGGAAAATTTTTATGAGTTTATTTGAACCAAACTGATGACAATTTCTGGGAAGGAAAATCTCAATAAGTTGAGAAAAATGCTCTGGAGGGTGGCAATTCTGCAGCTTATTTTATACGTTAGAGTTAAAGGAGGAGAGGTAAGGAGGGTTACATGACCTTCATTGGTGGTAGATTAAAGTGGTGGGGAGATCTCTGGGGTTGACACCTGCCTGTTTGACAACATCAAAAACAATACATTCAAGAGGCTTGAGTTTTTCTCTGGACTGGTAATCTAAAATACTCATGAAGGGCAGGCGACATTTGTGGCGCTTGTTTCCAGCCTCCTTCCTCTGGACGACGACAGCATAGCGAGTGCTGCCGCCGAAGGGAATAGAAACAGGGCCTGCATTTGGCCAAAATAAACAAACGCTGGGCTTTTACATTGGTGGGTCCAGGAAAGTTAGTAACATTTAGAGCACATCGAGATGGTATGTGGGGAACGAGATAAAAATGAGAGGTTCTGTGGCCTGGTTCTCTGGTGGGGTGGGGGTACTCTGAGGGGTCTGGGAAAGGGGATTACTCTGACATTTCCAAGGTGTGCTATTCTAGATACAAAA
Organism: Macrotus californicus; assembly: GCA_007922815.1. Lineage (NCBI taxonomy): Eukaryota > Metazoa > Chordata > Mammalia > Chiroptera > Phyllostomidae > Macrotus > Macrotus californicus. Next base: position 71,571 of record VMDR010002535.1, read on the forward strand.
AGACAATAGACAGGCTCACTGAAGGTAAAGACTGACCTTTGTCAAGGAAGCTACAGGTCTAGGACGTGACTACTGTCATGACCTGGTTTTAGTTAGGAATTTTTATGCTCGGAGCATCCTATGTGGTTACATTTGGCCTCTGAGTTTGTGAGGCCGACGTGCAGATGTCCTCTGACCTCGTCAGGCTTAGTGTGTGGCTCCTTTTTCGTCTGCACTAACGATCTAGCCCGGTTGTTCCCTACCGGTAGGATGAGGGTGTTTTGATATGTGTGTGTGATTTTGTATTTTTAAAAGGTATTTTTATTTATTTTTGATTTTTAATTTTTTCAGCTACAGTCGACATTATTAATTTGTATATAGCATAGTGGTTGGATATTTCTATAATTTACAAAGTGTTTCTGCAAGGTGTGTGTGTGATGTCAGCCAAGAGCTGGCTGACACTTGCTCAGGGAAAAGGTGAAGCACGACGTCAAGCCAACATTAAAGAAGGTTCAAGAAACCTGCGCGACCTGTGCTCATGAGGGGGAAAGCACAGTCAGCGCAGTGAATAATTCCACTCAGTGAGTGACACCGCGATGACAGTGGTCAAGTAAACAACTTGGGGCCCGTGGATGCCTTTGCAACTGTGTGAGTCTGTCATGTGTTGTGATCATGGCTGACTTGTTTTGAGACTCCTATTCAACTGGACATCTAAAAATTCTGCTGATCTAATGTGTTCTTCCAGATATTCTAGGCTGACCTTGACCTACAGAGGCTGCACCCACGCAGGGACAAAATGAATGACATGACCTTAGGTTAGACTTGCTTTGTGAGACCCTAGGGAGGAGAACCTTGGACCCAGGAACAGAGTGCTGGTGGGTAGATTACAGCACACACAGTATAAGGAAGAACTACCTGAGTTAGAACTGTCGGAAAATGCAACAAGCCAATTAAAGTACATTCAGGTTCTTTGTAATTTTTCACAACTATAAACAGTGCTGCACAGAATATCTTTAAGAGATAGCTTTGTGTACTTGCTCAAATTCATTTGTGGGATATATTTCTGGGTGTAGGATGGTTCTGCTTTTCATAATTCACAGATATTGCCCCTTGCCTTCCCAAAAGGCTGCATCAGTTTACACCCCATAACCACACCCATTTCCACACAGCCTCCTATGGATCAGTATGGCTCAGTCTTTCTCACTGCTGCCAATCTGATTAGTCAAGTTTCCAAGGTGGTGAATTGTGCTCAGAAATTCAGGTGTGGGAGCAGAAGGTAAACAGGAGTGGGGAGGATGGGGCATGTGAGGGACTGGAAGCAGCACCTCTGAGCATCCAGAGCCAGATGTTGGAGATAAGGTGAAGCAGGCAGAGGCTCCTGATCTCAGGGAGCAGGGCACACAGGTGTGGAAGCCAGAATGTGATAGTGATTGACTGAGAAGAGAGGTGACAACAAAATGCTGAAGTCACTACAGATGCGTTCGTCTGTTGCTAGAGCCTAAATTAGCTAGGACTACACATCAGATCCTTTCACTGCAGATGCCAAGGAAGAAGGCAGACACGCAGTGAGTCTCGGTGAAACCGAATGGGTCAGGGATCTTTGCAGCCCAGGACATACATTTCACTAAAATACCTAAAATGGTGGGCTTGAAGTTGTTAAATTTCTGGAAAACTTGAAAGCTGCAGAAAAGAGAAAATTGTGGTGGGGGGAGGGGGAATATAATCCTCATTTTTCTAGCTTCTTTTATAGATGTAAGGTTACATTGTTAACATGTGGAATTTTATTTCTTCATAACATGATCATGTATGGTGCTTAAATTTAAATAGAGCTTATTAATACAATGTGAATCATCCGTAATTGAACTTATTTTTAAAAATTCCTTAACATTTGTGGTGAAAACTGCTGATCTTGCCCTGACTGGTGTGGCTCAGTTGGTTGGGCATCTGCCTGCAAAGCAAGAGGTCACTGGTTCAGTTCCTGGTCAGGGTACAAGCCTGGGTTTCGGGGGCCGTCCCTGGTCGGGGCACATGCAAGAGGCAACTGATTGATGTTTCTCTCCCACACTGGTGTTTCTCACTCTCTCTCCCTTGTTTCCTTTATCTTTAGAAATAAATAAATAAAATCTTAAAAAAATAAAACTGCTAATCTTAAATCCACACTGTCTTGCTAATTAGGAGAAGTGACAAAAAACTAGAAATGATCATCAATGTCCAAGGAAAATTAATAAAATAGTTGGGTCTGTGGACTTACGTCTGTCCCTGCAAGGCTGGGGGAGTGGAAGGACAGATGTGGGGCAGGAAGAAGCCTTTTCTTTTTTTCTTCCCAAAAAAGTTGCTGGGAAAAATAAAAATAAAAGGGGAATTCTCTTCTTCCCTAATTTATTGAGTAAAACCTCTTGTAACGTGGAACCTTGCCTAATGAAATATATTTGACTTGATTTCCAGTTATCCATCCATCCACACACCCACCCATTCATTCATAGCCAATAATAAGTAACAATTGTGGAGTGTTTACTACATGCCGAATACCATTATTCTAAGTGTTTTACATGCATTATCTCAAAAATCTTTCCAACGATGCTATGAGGTAAGTGCTATTATTATCCCCACTTTAAAATGGAACCTGAGGCTTTCTGCATAAGTTAAACATAGAATTACCCTATGATCCAGCAATTCCACTCCTAGGTACATGCCCAAGAATTGAAAATCAGTGTTCAAAAAAAACCCTCATACAGGGATGTTCATAGCAGCTCTGTTCACAGTACAGTTTAAAATGGTTAAAATGGTAAATTTTATGTTATGTGTATTTAACCACAACTTAAAAAAATGTAATCTGAGACCTGGCATAATAGCTGAGCTGGTTAGAATGTCGTCCTCACACATGAAGGTTGCAGGTTCGATCCCTGGTCAGGCCACACACAAGAATCAACCAATCAGTGCATGCATACGTGGGACAACAAATTAATGTTTCTCCCTCTCTTCCTCTCTCCCTTCCTCTGTCTCTAAAAAAAAGTTAAAATTTTTAAAAAAGTGTAATTTGAAGCTCAGAGAATTTAGGTTACTTACAGTTAGTATGTAGTAGAGCTGTGTTTTAATCTCCATCATGTGGCTCTGCTGCTCATGCTTTATAAAAAATTACAGTTGAAACTATGTGGGGGCCATTTAGGAAGTTTAGATACATCCGACGAAGCTGAAAATATCAGCAGTGTAAGATACTATTTATTAAGTACAGACTGGTGAAAAACACTATTTTATCTGGTCTTCATCATGACGTTGACAATTTGTGTTACTGTTTCATTTTCACGGGTGGTCAAACGGATGTAACGTAAAATTCACCATCCTAACCATTTTAAATACCCAGTCCAGACACATTAACTACATGCGCACTGTGCAACCACCACCACCGTCCATCTCTAGAAACTTTTCATCTTCCCAAACTGACACTCGGTGCCCATTAAACACCAGCTCCCCGCTCCCTGCTCTCCCGGGCCCTGGCGACCACCAGGCGGAAGGCCCGTGGTACCAGACCCAGGGCTGCTGACTGGGGCTGCAAAGGAAAATGAGACATGCCGTTCCCCAGGTCTGGCTAGCATCAAAGCCTGTGTCCCTGGCCTCTCGTGACCTCGCCGCTATGCCGGTCTCTGCCCAGTGAGAGAAGCCCAGGTGCAGGACGAGAGTGTGGTGGCTGAAGTGTGCAGAGGGGTGCCTATGGCTGGGGAGCGGAGCAGGCAGTCAGTGAGGGGAGTGCGGTTGGGATGAAAGGTGGGGATGGAGGGATTTCAACAGAAGTCGGCAAGGTGGAAGACACGGAGAACTGGGAACGTATTGCTTGCCTTCCCTTTATTTTCACAGATTGTTCTGAGGAGTACGTAAGATTGTGCACAGGGTTGTGCTTAGACATGCCATGGGCGCTCTGCATACACACACCCCTAGGACTCCCGCATCTCTACTGAAGAGGATGTGTGTGAAGGACACAACTCGTGAGAGCAGTTTCAATGGGGGATGCAGGGACAAGATGGTTAGTGGGCACACACCCATCCTTCAGGACACTGGGCTGCAAAGGGGAAGGGAGACATAGCACAGCAGTTGGGACTTCGGGGTCAAGAAAAGGTCTCATCAGTACAGCTGTTTTAGGTTTTTAAAAATAAAATAGTAATACATGCTTAAAACATGGACACAGAAATGGATTATATGTGCAACTAATAAAGCTTAAGTTCCATACCTCTCACTTACATGGGTTCCTTTAAGGCTTTGTATCTATGTTTGTAAGTTGTTTTATTTTGCAACTTTAATTTTATATATTTTTTTCCTAAAGAAAACCCCCACATCGCTTGAGCTTTAGGTGCCTCCAAATCTGGGCCCACTCCTACACAGAGGGCAAAAATCTAGAAAACCTCACCATGCACATATAATCATGGTTAATTCTGCAGATTTCTTCCTGGGTATGTGTTAGTACATTGATTCTTATAAAAATTAGATCATCACTATGTATTAGTTTGCAGTACAATTTCTTTCTTTTAATACATTTGAGCCCTGCCCTCACTCCTTGCTTTATTTTGACCATGGAAACATTTGATGAGTGATTTAAGCCATTTAACGGGGCGAGGGTGGGGGTAGGGGTGAGCACCAGACCTAAACCAAAAGGAGAAGGACAAACAGACAGCCCCATGGCAGGGGGAGGAGAGAGTGCGCAGACAAAGCCTCTCTGTTGTGGATGCGCTGCCCAGGATCCCAGCATCTGCTGGGCATCCTTGACACAGTTGTAATGATACAATTATCTGTGCTATTCTCATTGATCCCTGTTCCCTCCATTATATTGTAAACATTTTGGGATAGGAATGGAGGCCTGATACATAGTAGGTTTTCCATAGATATTCGTTGAATAATTGTCTGAATGATTGAATGTTAAGGATTGAGTTCAAGGTAATACTGGGTGTAGAAATTAGTGGGCACTCAGTGAAGGGTTTCGGGAGTCAGAGAATTATTGGGAAGATGTGTGTTACCAAGGGCATTGACGTTGCATCTGAAGAACCGGTAAGGAATGGCCTTGTTAGCTCAAGTGTGCTACAGAATGGGCAGTTTTGGTAACTTAGAAAGGACACTGTTAATTCAGAAACAGAAGATGTAAGTTTGAATCTTATCAAAGTTATGCTATTTTGAGGAGGTGGGTGCGTGGGAAACTCGGTCTTTTATCTGTAAATGGGGTGACAACCTCCTGTGGTTGTGGGAATCTAATGAGTCAGTAGAAGTAACAGTCCTCAACATAGTGTCTGATGCACAGTAGATGCTCAACAAGCGACTTTTGATTCTGAATCAGAAACCTGGGAGTAACCCTGGCTGGTGTGGCTCAGTGGATTGAGTGCCAGCCTGTGAACCAAAAGGTCGCCGGTTCAATCCCCAGTCTAGGGCACATGGCTGGGTTGTGGGCCAGGTCCCCAGTAGGGGGTGTGCAAGAGGCAACCACACATTGATGTTTCTCTCCCTGTCTTTCTCCTTTCCTTTTCCTGTCTAAAAATCAATAAATAAACTCTTTTAAAAAGAAAAGAGACCTGGAAGTAGAGCCAGTGAGACTAAGAGGGGAAAGGAGACTGCTCAGTCAAACTAAGACAAAACTGAGTTCAGTGGTGTGTTGTGTACGGTTTGGGCTCTGAGTCACATCACCTTCAGGGCAAAGCTAGCAGTTGACTTGAACGTCTGCGGCAGAGGGGAAGGACAGCGTGTACAAGCAGTGTTGCCACTTCAAGGCTCCAGTCCACCCGCTGGGTGGTGGCAGTAGATGAAACCCAAAGTGACCACGGACAGCCCTCTCCCTCATTTGGGGAGACACTGGTGCTTTGTCACAATTACACGCTGGTGATGAGGGCATGGATATTACGAGTATTGGGGCACCAGGTCTTCACTTGCCTTCTATTAACATACAGGAAAGGCTTTGGAGAACAATGGTCATGCCAGAGAACCCGGGGAAGGACCAGGAAGACTGTAGGGTCGTGTTTCTGTTTCTGACATTCATGTCCCTTTCAGGAGCAGGACAATGGCTGCTCCTCATGATTTGGAGATGAAGTTTGAGCATGTGGGCAGAGACGTGGAAGAAAAGCTGGAGGAAGAGGAGAAAATGAGAGAGGATGAGGAAGGTGAAGATCCCTTCAAGAATAAAAAGGTCCACAAGATTGTCTCAAAATGGATGCTTCCTGAACATGCCCGAAGAACATACTTGGAGAGAGCCAACTGCCTCCCGCCCCCAGTGTTCATTATCTCCATCAGCCTTGCTGAGGTAAATATGCTGGGAGGCGAGCACTAGTGCGGGGACCACGGGGAGCGGCCAACAAGCTGAGGGTTTAGATCAGACCTAGACCAGAGACTGGAAAACATGAAGAAGAGACCTGGGTGGTGGCAGGTACAGCACACACGGACCCCTCCTCACCCTCTCCAGAGCTCTCTGCCCAGGGTTTTCCTATGTTCCCAGTCACTTTCAGCCAAGGGTTGAGCATTCTTTTTTTTTTTTTAAATTACTTTATTGTTCATTTACAATTGTCTGCATCTTCCCCCCACCACTCCCCCCCCGACCCCATGTTTTTCTTATTTTTATTTTAAAGATTTTATTTGTTTTTAGAGAAAGGGGAAGGGAGGGAGAAAGAGAGGGAGAGAAACATCAATGTGTGGTTGCTTCTCGTTTGGCCCCCACCAGGGACCTGGCCCGCAACCCAGGCACGTGCCTTGACTGGGAATTGAACCGGTGACCTTTTGGTTCACAGGCCGGCACTCAATCCACTGAGCCACACCAGCCAGGGTGGGTTGAGCATTATTTTTCAAACAAGTCCCCTCCCCAGCAGTGACTACAATTCCGTGGCTTCATTTCATTTTAGCTGTTGGGGGCTTTAGAAACCAAATAATCATGGGATTGCAAATCGGTTTGGTCTTATGAACCAACTTCAATTGGCTACTAAGAGTTACGGGAGTGGTTGCCTCCAAATTTCAGCAGGAAAAAATGGGATCCTCTAAAGACGTATACAATGGGCAGTATATTGTGTTTTCAGACTCCCATCCAGTCAGCCCTCTTGTTTTCCAGAAAAGAATGCAAGGCCCAGGGCTGTGGAATGACTTGTTTCCTGTGTATGACCCGAGTGACTGGGCCAGGAACGGGGCTTTTCTGCTCCTCATCAAACCCAGCTCTTTCTCCCCCATGGAGGAATTGGCGGAGGACTTCAGAGGCATAAGGAAGCCCTTAATGTAATCCTCTTAATTCCCACCACCTCGCCTTCCTTACCAGAGGCCGTATTAGGCAGGGTTGTTTAGAGAAACAGAACCAATAGGATATGTACACATAAACATATGCATTATCTATCTATCTGTCTATCTGTCTATCTACCTATCTGTCAGTTATCTATGTACACACACATGTGTTGAGAGAGAGAGAAAGGGAGAAAGAGAGAGATTATTTATTTTAAGGAATTGGCTCATGTGAGTGTGGGAGCTTGGCAAGTTCATCGTCTACAGGGAGGCCCGCAGACTGGAGACCTATGGGATGAGAGGTGCCGTTGGAGCCCAAAGGCTGCCTGCAGGCAGAGTCCCCTCTTCCCCAGTGGAGGCCAGTCTTTGTTGTATGAAAGCCTGCAACTGACTGGGTGAGACCCACTCATGTTATGGAGGGTGATTTGCTTTACTCAAGGCCTACTGACTTAAACATTAATTGCATCAAAAGTACCTTCACAGAAACATCTAGAATGATGTTTGACCAGATATCTGGGTGCTGTGGTCTAGCCAAGCTGACACATACAATGAACTATCACAGGGATGTAGCCTCTTATGGCTTAAAGATACAGCCAACGTGTAGAGATTAGACAGCTGGGAGAAGCTTCTGTCAAGGCTGTTTGGTTGGAGGGACATAGGGCTAAATTTCTCAAGGGCCCTTATTGTGAGACAACCTGAGACTAGAAACCCATCAGAACTCCGCTTTTCTTCAGCACCTCATGTCACGTTATCCTTCCAGTCCATAGGTTGGCTGGCCTGTCCGGGGTCCAGTCAGGGGGGTGGGGTGGTGTGTGTGTGTGTGTGTGTGTGTGTGTGTGTGTGTGTGTGTGTGTGTTGGAGAAGGGGGTCAAGTTACATGGCACAAAACATGACCGCCCAGACAGTGAGTTCCACGGACAAGGTAGTTTTCCACACGAGGATCATGGGGCAGGTGCTGAGATATCTGCCTGTCACAGAAAGATCAACTTTTTTAAATGAAAAATTACTTCCAATAGACTTTTTATTTGGGAACAATTTTAGCTGTAGAAAAGTTGCAAAGATAGTACAGAGAATTCCTGTATACCCATCACCCAGTCTCTTCCACTGTTACTATCTTATATTTCCACAGTACATTTCTTAAAACTAAGAAGCTCACATTGGTATATTGCTATTCAGTAAACTGCCACCTTTGTTTGGATTTTAGTAATTTTTCCATTAATCTCTTTATGTCCCTCCTGTACCCTGGAACTCAGGTGTCACATTGCATTTAGTTGTCATGTCTCCTATCTCTCTGCTCTGTGACAGTTTCTCAGTCTGTCTTTGCTTTTTGTGACTTTGATAGCTTGAGGAGTACTGGTCAGGTGTCCTGCGTCCTCTACAATATCCCCCAATTGAGGGTTATCTGACATTTTTCTCATGATTAGACTGGAGGTATGAGTTTTGGGGAACAACATTGTAGAGGTGACATGTCCTTCTCATCACATCACATCACATCACATCATCGGGGAGCGAGGGACAGCTGCACGACATCCCTGGTGACATTAGCCTTCATCACTTGTTTGAGGTCGTGTTTGTTGTTTCTTCTACTGTAAACCTGAAGTTACTATTTTTCCCTTTCCCTACCCTGTTCTTTGGAAGCCAGCACTCAATTTCACACTAAGTTGTAAATGAAAGACCTAATGGTGGGCGTAGGAAGATGAAGGCAGTGGGCATTTAAGAGGGAAAAGGGGTTTAGAAAGAGTCTTCTCTACGGTTTGGTCTAGGGCTGCTCCTGGCCACTGGAGGAAGTAGGATGTGACCAACTAAATGGTCAGGTGCACGGCATGGAAATTTAATTCCTGTCATCCTCTGAGCACATGCTGTGAAGTGGCCCACTTGAGAGCTAACCATTGAAACAGAGGTAGTGCCCACAGGCTTGAGTGGGTCCTCTGCGGAGGGTATGGTTAACATTCATGTCTGCCCCTTCCCGTCAGCTGGCAGTGTTTATTTACTATGCTGTGTGGAAGCCTTATAAACAGTGGATCACCTTGGACACAGGCATCTTGGAGAGTCCATTTATCTACAATCCTACGAAGAGGGAGGAAGCCTGGAGGTTTATCTCGTACATGCTGGTGCATGCTGGGTAAGGAATGACAGTGAAGTCACTGATGTCGGAGGTGACTATAAGTGATTGTGACCCCTAACGTTTGTTCAGAGCTCTATTCCCGACAAAGCATCTCATGTCCATGACCTTGTACGATCATCACAGCACCCTTAGGAGGCAGGTGTTACTCTCGCTGTTCTATGTCTGAGGCTTCAGATAGGTAGTAACTTGTTCCTTGCCAGACAGCTAAGTTGTAGAGCTAGGACCTCAACCCGTTGGTGCTAACTCCAGGTCTGTTGTACTTTACGTTGCACTGTAATTGCCTAACGTTGGTGTTTATATGGGAATATTAATGAGAAGAGACCAAATCACTACCAAACCAAAAGTACGCTCCCTGGGTTGTTTGATGTTGTTAAATGTTAGGGTACGAAACGCCACTCCCGCTGTTTCTGCCCCCACCACACACTTAGAAAAATAGTTCATGAACATTTTGATGAGTGTATAATGCTGTTATCCACCTGGAATAATACAAGCCGTAGGAGCCGCAGTGTCTGCCTTTTAGTTTTGCTCACAGTTTCTTAAACGCTAATAGCCGTCTATGACCTTGCTCAGAATCCACGATTTGCCACGTCCCCTGTAGACAGTGGACAGTGTGCTGCTGGCCCCACTCTCTGGGGGACCCCTGGGGTTTCAGATGAGGCCAACTCTGTCTAAGAGTTGTCTCAACTTTGAAGGATAACTCTGGCCTGTGGGTAAACAGGCATCCATGGCAGGTAGGACACAGGGCTCAGAGCCTTGACAAGTTAGGGACAAAATCATCAACTGCCCATTTTTGTGGACATCTCCACACTTTGGTTTTCCATTTAGCAAGCATGTTCTGAGCAAATGTGGCTTCTGCACTCCAGGGCTTTAAAATGACAAGGAGGGAACAGTTAACTAGTAATGTAAGGCAGTATAGTGTTATAGAATACAGTAGTCACTTAATTGCTTTGTGCCTCAGTTTCCACATCTATAAAATGGGGTAACAGTACCTACCTCATAAGGTTGCTGTGATTACATCAGACAATGGCTATAACATGACATATTTTTACAAGTGTCTGACATGTACTTGAAAAGAATTTGCAGGGCTACGTAGAATATGTCATACACGGGGTTGCATAAATTAGGAATGCTTTTATACGCAAATAACAAAATAACTTTATTAGGAACTTAAAAAATAGAGATCAATTTTTCCCCACATCAGGAGCCCAGAGGTAGGTGGTCGGTTCATCGGTTTAATAAAGCCAGGACTCCTGATCCTGTGCTGGCGCCTCTGCTTTTTCCTTACCCTTTCTCTCGTGGTTGCGAGTTCACTGCTGTCGCTCTGCATTCACAGCAGAGAGGGGGAAGCGGTAATTCCAGGTACTAGTGACATCGTCCCTTTTGTCAAGGCAGAAGCACTCTTAAGTCTCCTGGCAGTGCTGCTTTCATTGCATCTCACTGACCAGAACTATGTGTCCCTACCTGAGGGAGGCTGGGAAAGTCAACACTAGCTCTTCCAGCCTCACTGGAGGAGGAAGGGAAGGGATAGGAAGTGGGTGCTGGATAAGCCACAGCGAGACAAACCGAAAGAGGGCAAGGTCAGCATGGGGATGGCTTCACAAAGGACATGGATTCCAGGTGGACCCTGGAAGGGTGGATACAATTTAGAATAAAAAACGAATGTTTCTGTTTTGAGAATACGACAGGATCTCCTGTTTCTGCCACCTTTACTCTCGATGTTGAGCAGAAGAAAGAGAGTTGGGCTGGTGTGTTAGGGTTGCTGTGCTATTGCCCATCTTGTCTCCTGGCTGCTGCTACAGGACAGGCTGGGATGGCTTTCTTTGACGTCGCTGTTCGGATTCACAAAGTGCACGTATTTCCAAATCCCCTTTAGGCCTGAGGTCTGCATGAGCCTAGCGTAACTGTCCTTGCCAGACAATTCTGCGCTGGACTATGTTACCTCTCGCATGTCTTTGAAGATGGCTCAGACAGTGAGCTGTGCTGGGTGTGCATGTGGCCACAGAGGCAAGCCACCTGTGCTGCCAGGGGTGCCCTGAGAGCCGCCCCAGTGGTCTGCTGGTGTTTGTTAAGTAAGTTGGAATGTAAAACACAACCCCTAGAACTGATATGAAAGCCAGTGCACTTTGTGGAAGGTCCAACACCTATTTTGGTTTTCAACTTTTTGGGTTAACCTAGAATCTTAAAAAAAAAACAACCGCCACCAGCATTGTGCTGCATAGCAACTACATTGAGGATTACTCCAACGTGGGGATTTACCGAATTGCCTCCAGAGATTCTCCAGAGACACTTGTGGGGTTTGACAAGCAAAATAATGACTTTTATTTAAAAGTATTCTTACCTATTTAAGAACGACAGTAAAGACACCTATACTCAAATATGTTACGTGCCAAACTGCAGTACATGGGAGGTTCCAACTTCAGCTAGTGTTACTAGGTAAACTTATTTTTCCATTCTCGTAAGCTTTTAAAAAATACTTTCAAATGTAAAACTGGGAAGGAGGTTGCTCTTGCCACCGGTTTTATTAAAGAACGTTCTGAGATAGCAGGACAGGTTGTTCAGAAACCTATTGAAATTTAAACTTGGTTTGACTGAATTAGGATTTTCTGAACCCTGTGCAGCCGTAACAAAATCAGAGCCGGCAGGAGCCGGCAGAGGTTGCCGGTCGTCAGCTAAACCTGATTGCAAGGGTGTGCTCCTTCGGCCAGCCTCGTTGCTCCCTGACGTTGTGCCAGTAATCGTTACAAAACAGAACTTATAAAATAAACGTGCACTTCTGAAATGCTCTTTCACCTGCTAAAAAAAAATTAGAAAATGGAATTTGAGTTAAGCAAGTCCATACCTAGAAACAATACCTCAATGCCTATTACTCTCCCAAGGAAATAACTGCCTGGATCAGCCCTAATATTTGACACATGTGTTTGTCTCTGCAGAATTCAGCACATCTTGGGGAATCTTGCCATGCAGCTCGTTTTGGGTATTCCCTTGGAAATGGTCCACAAAGGCCTCCGAGTGGGGCTGGTGTACCTGGCAGGGGTGATTGCAGGTTAGTGTTCTGAGGAAAACCTCTGGGCTCTTAGGAGGTTATAAACAAAACAAAGGTAATAAACTTTGATAATGGGCTTCTTATTTAAGATGTTGTACTCCTAATATGTGGTAGGAAACCTGATAAGCATTGGAGATAAGTTAATTAGAGACATTGGAGATGAGATAGGCAAATAGAAATGAGTCATTGTGGCTATCCTCAGGAATTGCGTAGTCAGACAGGGTTTTTTACACAATTGAAAACCGTGAGTGGTTTGGTGCCCAGGTGTGTACACTGGGGAGAGGCCGAAAGCTAGACCCTGAAGGCCCTTAGGTGTCAGTGGAAAGACTTTGGAAAGTAACATGATCAAATTTGCATTTCAGAAAGGTAACTTCAAAAGGGTGCAGAGAATCGTTAAAGGGGCCTAAGGACTGAGTGGGTGCTGGCAGCACACAGCAGTGATCTATGGACACCTGTGTGTGCCTAAGGTGAGGCGGAGAACGTTAGAACTCCTATTCATCCATTACTTGTTGGGAACATTTTTTAAAAAGTAAACTTTTTATTTTGAGATAATTATAGATTTGCACTTTAGTTGTAAGAAATAAATACCTAGAGGTCCCCAGTTCCCTTCAACCAGCTACTCCCAATGGTAACAGCTGGCAAAACTGGACTATGGCACCACCATCAGGATGTCTGCACTGAGAGAGTCAGGTAGAAGATGTTTCCAAACACCCCCCATCCCCGCCCAGCTATACGCTCTTCCCTCCCATCCTGACGACCTCCTTTACCCCCGGCACCAGTAATCTGTTTTCTGTTTCTACAGGGCTGGGCAAAAGTAGGTTTGTAGTTGTAATACAAATAAATAATACAATAATTAATAACTAATAATACACGGATTAACTGTCTTATGTACTCACAACTGTTTGCCTACTTTTGCTCGCCCCTGTATAACTTTCTCACTTCAAGAATGTTATATAAATGGAAGAACAAGGTAGACAGCATTTTGGGATTGGTCTTCACTCAGCATAATTTTCTGGAGAGTATGTAGGTTGTTGCTTGTATTGATAGTTCATTCATTTTTATTGCTGAGTAGTAGTCTATGGTATAGATGTACCATCCACCCTTCAGCCCCTGGAGGCTCTCTGGGTGGTTTCCAGTTTTTGGCTATTACAAGTGAAACTGCTACAGACATTTGTGTACAGGTTTTTGTGAACATAAATGCAGAGTTTTATGAGCATGAGTCTTCATTTCTCTGGGGTAAATGTCCAGGAGCACAGATGCTGGGTTGCATGGCAGTTGCATATTTAGTTTTCCAGGAACCAGCCAAATGTTTTCCAGAATGGCTATTTCATTTTACATTCCTCCCGCTATTGTATAAGGGATTCGGTTGTCCGCATTCGGTGATGTCACTGTTTTTTATTTCAGCTGTGCTGCTCTGAAGTTGGCAGTGATACCTCATCAAGGTCCTAATTAGCATTTCCCTAGTGGCTGCTGAGGTTGAACATCTTTTCATATACTTGTTTGCCATCCATATCTCCTCATTAGAGAAACTGTCCATTCATGTCTTTGCCCATTTCCTAATCAGGTATATTTTTCCTGTTGAATTCTTAGACTTCTTTATATTTTCTAGATCCCAGTCTTTTGCCGAATATGTAGCGTACAGATACTTTCTCTCAGTCTGTGGCTTGTCTGCTCCTTGTCCTAACAAGGTCTTTCACGAAGCAGAAGCTCTAATTTTGTGCAGTCCAGTTTATCATGTTTTTGTTTTATGAATTGCGCTTTGTCTAAGAACTCTTCGCTGAGCCCTAGGTCTTAAACGTTTTCTCCTCTGTTATCTTCTAAAGTTATAGTTTCATGTTTTACCTTTAAACACGTGACCCATTTGAGCTGGTTAACTTTTATGTAAGCTGTGAAGCTCGGATTGAGGTTCTTTGTTTGCTTATTCGCTGTGGATGTCTAATTACTCCAGAACAGTCCGTTGGAAAGACCATTCTTCTTTCGCTGAACTGCTCTGGCACCTTGGCCACAAAGCAGCTGGCTGTCGTGAGACTGTTTCTGGGTTCTCCTTTTTGTTCCGCGGTCGAGGTGTCTGTCCCTCCACACAGTGACTACCACGGCCGCCACACAAGTCTTGAGATCAGTTAGCGTGATTCCTCTCATTTTTGGCCCATTAAAAAAAAATTAGTTTATGCATTTCACTTTAAAAAAAAGATGGGTATCTAATGTTCTGGCCTTTTTTTCTGTGACACCAAAAGGACTTTTAGGAGTAAGCTACCTAACAGATGTTGAAAACCAAATACAAAATGTGTCCCTTCAAGGACATAATATCGTCTTCCCCTCCAAGGAACAAGAATGTAACTACTTTTCCAGAAATACTCTTGCTAAGAAAAGGGTATTTTGAAAAATGGTTATTGGAGATCTTTTGTGTTTATGAGATTTTGCTTCTGAAAATGACGCAACAACTCTTATAAGTTCACACTTAAAAAGCTGGGAAACAATTTCCTAATGTTTTAAAATTTCTCAGTGAAGAGTTTTAGTGCAGTTTAAATTTATTTATGGAAACTCCTTCTGATTAGTTTGCAAGAACTAATGATTGACATTAGGAGAGGTGAGAATTAATAGCCAAAATTATTGCAATACAACAATATTTTTGCATAATTGGAGTAAGCTCAGCCAATGATGCAATTCTTCCATTTTAAATTAAACATAATTTTAAAATTTTATATTTTGGCTATGACAGTGATTAAAAGAAAACTTCTATAGAAAAATAACCAAATCTAGCCAAATTTAGGCTGGTTGTGGCTCAGTGGATTGAGCGCTGGCCTGCAAACCAAAGGGTCACTGGTTGGATTCCCAGTCAGGGCACATGGCTGGGTTGCGGGCCAGGTCCCCAGTGTAGGGCGCGTGAGAGGCAACCACACATTGATGTTTCTCTCCCTCTCTTTCTCCCTCCCTTCCCCTCTCTCTAAAGATAAAATAAATCTTTTTTTTAAAAAAAGAAAAATAACCAAATTTAGAAGTATACAGTAGTCCCCCCATATCCGTAAGAGGATACGTTCTATGACACCCAATGGATGCCTGAAACAGTGGATAGTACCAAAAACAGTATGTGTGTGTGTGTGTACATATATACATACACACATGTATATATACACATACTATATACATATGTGGATATATGTGTACACACACACACATACTGTTTTCTCTTGTACATACATACCTATGATAACTTAATTTATAAATTAGGCACAGTAAGATATTAATGACAATAACTAATAATGAACTAGAACAATTATAATCACGTACTATAATAAAAGTTATGAGACTATGGTCTCTTGACATGTCGTATTGTGTACGGATACGCTGGACAAAGGGATGATTCACGTCCTGGGCTGGATGGAACAGGATGGCATGAGATTTTATCACATTACACAGAATGGCACTCAATTTAACACTTAAGAATTGTTTATTTCTGGGATTTTCCATTTAATACTTTAGGACTGCAGCTGGGCACGGGTAACTGAAACTGTGGCAAGTGAAACCACAGATAAGGCGGGTGGGGGGCAATTGTATCTGTATTTCTGTGTCATGAAATTTAACCAGGATTTGAAACAATAGTGAAACTTATTTAATAATGCTGTTCCTCGAAAGGTTGTTTTTTCTTTTAATTAAAGATGTTTTTTAGAGAGCTGTTTCAGGATCCTAGGGAAATTGAGAGGAAGGCACAGAGATTTCCCAAACGCCCCTGTCCCCACACACGTGCACAGCAAAATAGAGCTGCATTGCCTCACGGCTCTGGAGTAGAAGTCCAGGTGTCTGCGGTCCAGGTGTCGGCATGGCCATGCTCCCTCCTCTGCTGTCTGCAGGGGATAGCCCTTGCTTGCCTCTCCTAGTGTCCGGTGGTGGCCATCGGTCCTCAGCAATCCTTGCCTTGCAGCTGCAGTGCTTCACTCTCTGCCTTTGTCATGTGGCATTCTTCCTTCATGTGTCCTTGTCTCTTCTTACAAGGATACCGTCATATTGATTTAGGGTCCCACCATACTCCAATTTGACCTCACTGTAACTAATCACATCTGCAAGAATCCTATTTCTAAATAAGGTCAAATTCTGAGGTGCTGGGGGTTAGGACTTCCACATATCACAATCTGATCCATGACAATGCTTGACATTTTTTTTGCCAATCAAAATTTTGCCAGCCTCCTCGAACAGTGGGGTGAAGAGCAGCAAGAAGTCATGAGATAGACAGACTTGGCAAGATTTAGTGACAGCTCCCCATCCTCTTTCCTTCCTACTTTTGTGGGTCCTATTCTTCCACCTTCTACTTCTATTCCTGCACACACCTTTGTCCTGACCTTTTGTGATGGTCAGGGCCTGCCTGGCTCCAGCATGTACACTCCCTTCACCCACAGCTTGATTTCAACCTGTGGAATCAGCTCTGCCCCAATTCCAGAGAAAGAGAAAACAGGAATAACCTGTTCAGATCCTTGCCTATTTTTTGCAATAGCTTTTTGGTAGCTATCTTTTCCCTGTTCTGGGCTATCCTTCACACTGCTGCCTGGGTCACCTTCCTCAAACACAGCTTAGGTCATATGATACCATTCCTGGGCCATTTTCAGTGGCCCAGAGAAAGTTGAAATGTCCAAGATTGATTTTCATTACTGTTCATTGACTGGGCCCATTGCCTTTATTTTCTTTTCTCCATTCCTCCCCTTCGGCCCCTACTCCCTATTGACCAACCCCCCCGCTCCTCCCTCCGTCCTGTTCCCCTTGCATCTTCTTCCTCTTCTTTTTTGAAGAATAAACTTCTTTACTAATATTCAAAAAATAAATTATATGTGAAAAGGTTAGAGAAAGACTTGATTTTTAAAAAATCTTTTTATTGAGGTATGATTGACAAACAAAAATCAGTACAGGACTTCCGGAGGAGATGGAGGCATAGGTAGACACTCATCACCTCCTTGCACAACCACAGAAAGAATTATAACCAGGTCTCAAAACAAATAACACCCAGAACTGTGAGGAAATCGGGCTGTACAGGAGTCCAACAACCAAGGATTTAAAGAAGCCACATTCATCCAGACAAGTAGGAGAGGTGGAGTCACAGACGGGCAGGGAGAGGGTGTGGCATGGACAGGCAGTGGTGGCAGTGGAACTAAGGATCCCACATTCACATATAGTAGATAAAAATTGGGAGGGATATCTTGGGAGCGAGCTATTATAGCCTCAGTCCAGATCGCACAGCCCAGGGTTCCAGCACCAGGAAGATAAATTCCCCTCTACCTCTGGCTGAAAAACCAGTGGGGGTTGGGTTGGTGGAAGAAACTGCCTGATTTTCCCTGCTTAAAGGGCCTGCAAAGGGCAGCGGAAGAAACTATTGGGTTTTAGCTGCTTAACCCTTTCGGGTGTAACTATCTCTAACTAATACACAGAGACAAACACAAAGAGGCTGCCAAATTGAGGAGACAAAGAAATATGGCCCAATCAAAAGAATGGAACGAAACCCCAAAAAAGAACTAAATGAAACTGAGATAACCAACCTCTCAGATGCAGAGTTCAAAACACTGGTGTTCAGGATGCTCAGAGAACTCACTGAGTATGGCAAAAACATAAGGAAGAAATGAAGGTTACATTAAGTGAAATAAAGAAAAATTACAGGAAGCTAACAGTGGAGGGGATGAAACTGAGCATCAAATCAACAACTTGGGACATA